>JARKHS020027044.1:0-146455 GCA_030143305.2 Amblyomma americanum
AGGTTTTGCATTTTCTTCGGTTTGCATAGTTTTTCTTCTTGGAACAAAAAAGGCTCCCAATGCACTCACAGTAGTTATCAGTAATCACGGATGAAATTTTCTTCAACCGAGCGTTGATGTGGTTTGACTTCTTGTCACTAGATGGCGCCACGTGCGCCTGAGCAACGCTACGGCACGGTCAGCTAAGACTATACTTCGGAGCGGACAGCGTAACGCACGCAGCGCCGTAGCTCTTTGCGTACGCAAGCACTTGCGTACGCACAGCTAAAACTGTCTATTAAGCATGAGCGCGGTGTTTTCTTGAGCTCCGTACGGGAAGCGACCCTCGGGTGAGCCGAGAAGTAGGCGAGTCCACCTGTGGGCTCCGCTCTTTGGAAAGAACGTCGCCGAGAGCATACCAAATTACGCATATAAAATAAGCGAATTGGCTGCCATGTTTTGTCCGTGAAAAAAAAAAGAATAGCTGTATGCCATTCGCCGCCTTTCCACAAAGTCTCTGCATGTGATTTCTCTTTTATTAATTTTTGCAATTATTAAGGTTGTCAAGGAAGAGCAAAGAACATGGTGCAGAGCAGCTCAGTGGAGCGGTGTTGTGATAACCTGACGCTTTACAAGAAAAGTATCCTTTTGTTGGCCTGCTTCTGAGTTCAGTTTTTGAGTTTGGAATTTGAGTCTTAAGTTTTGAGTTTTTGAGTCCTTTTTTAACAATGAAAGGAACAATATTGTTCTCAAAGTATTGGCTGTACGAGTACTGCGTGTTGCCAGTGAAAGGTTTTTGCACAAACACATGCAGCTTCAGTTCTTGCTGACGGCACATGGCATGACGCACATTTCATTCTGGCTGAAGAATGTCAATAAACTGAATATAGTAAAACCCATTGAGAGCACCTCTTGACACTTTTCGCCTAGCGTTCGCTATAGCAGTGGAAAATAATTGCCTACTGCTTCCCCAGTGTGAACACAGGAATACTTCGTGTAATGGGGTCCTAAAGGGACATCAAAGGGAAATATCAAATCAAGCAAGACGGACAACTTAAGTAACACAGCATGGAAGAGAAAGCGAGCCTCTTGCTCTGAGAGAGTATTTACATACGCAAAGCGAAAAAGTTAGCAGGCTAGGGCTCGTAGTGGCTTCCAAAGTCCCGCGGTTGGGCTACAGCCCCGATGGTATTGTTTTTCTAGGTGAAAAAAAAACCCGGTCGGCGTAATGTGTCAGTGTTTGGCAAACACCGCAGCATTGGTCAGCTGATATAGGAAAGAAAACTGACAAACAATATCAATGATGGCGAAAGCGACGCATTAAAACGCATGCGCACTTATTATTCCCAAGTTCGACTGGGCTTTCTATTTTTGAACCTATACATGTGCCACTGGTGGTCACGGTGACGAGAGCTGTTCAACGCATGCAGGAGCTGCTTTGTAAGTTGCTTCGTGTATATCTTAAGTGGGTGCTCGCTGAACTTGCCCACATAACCAAATATTGACATGACGTTAAAATTGTTAGGCTAAAACCTGAATTTAGATGAAGGCAGAGTGTGAGAACACCTTTGTACTGATGTTTTGCTGGAGCTGAAAGAATCCCTGGCGGCTGAAATTAACCCATAGCCATCCACTATGGCACGCCTTTTATCCCGTGGCACTAAAAAGTTAGGTAATACAACAGCCCACATCTACAAACGTTATTGTCATCCAGTACTGGTGAACACCGGTTCGTCATGCCACATGCTACTGGAAAGAGGCGCTCAATATGTGGTAAAATTTCCTATAACAACGTGAATTAAAACACTGAATATTTTTACTCTCCGTATGACAATGTCTACAAGTGCTCGACTCCTTACAAAGTCGGCTTTGTCCAGAGCATCAGTATGAGAAATCTGTCTCTTCTTTCTTTAGAGATGGAGCGCAACAATAATTTTCCAGTGCGAGATGCGCATATATTTTCAAAAAAAACCTCTATCCACCATGAGGTCATCAGGCAATGATGCAAACATGTCAAGAAAACCAGGGCGCGTCGTTATGCCTTTGCCAGATACACGTCGTCCAAACGCGGCACTAATGAAGCTGATTATGCCTACTGGACAAACATAAACAGGAAGTTTAACTGCATAAGCTGATTTATAACGTCAGTGTGTTTGAAACGAACTTGTAACACAATTCGAGCTCTCAACTGGAACTTCAGGGAAGTGTACAACCCCTTTGACTGTTGCACTGCTCAAACTATGCCGGCATATTGTTCTAAGCCACTGCTTTTGAAGACCACTCACTGGGCAACTAAAAAGCGTCGCAAGAGGAAGCGTGTGAGCAAACTACCAGTGCACGGATTATGCACTGCACTGAAATTGAACTCCAACCGAAGCAAGTGAAATGGCTTTTCCGAGAATGAAAAACACTAACATAGCTCTGTCACTCAGGTGACTTCAAACTTGATGTCTATTTGCTATCGTGCTAGAAGGTTAGCAATCTTGATGAATAGATACAGACTTGGAATGTCAGTGAGGGCTTCCAATTCGGAGTCTGTTGTGAAAAGTTTTTTTACTTTATACTTGTGTGCCATGTGATGCCCTACAGTTGCGAGTAAAAAAATATTACCAGTAGTTACGTGCAACCACAGCTGCAGATAGCAACGCTGGGCCCTGTGGTTACAAACCCTCCGATGACAAAAGTCTAGGTATGTTCGCAAAGCATGGCGCCGCGCCAGCCGCGTGGTACGATTTTCACCGCTCTGGTGACGTCATTGTGCTAATCTTTTTTACTCGCGACTGTACATCGGCTGGTATTGCCTTGTATGCATCATACGCTTTCCGCAACTGATGCAGGAAATTGTGCGCCCCAGCTTCGGCGACCTCTGAAATGACAAGAAAATGCTGCGGATTAGGAACGCTTGCACATCCCTTGTGTAAAAACTGTGCAAATGAAATTGAATATAAATTTCTTCATCTGTTGAAATTTCTTCATCTGGCGAATGGAAACCCAGACACGAACCGACATCAGCTAGCCGGGCTTGTACTTGTGTATCTGTGGTGTACAGAAAAGAACAAAAACAGGTACAGAATTAGCATGAACAGTTGTATTAGACAAACTGATCTACTAGTTTAAGGATGGCGCACAACCAGGACGACGAACACAGAAATAGCAACTAAATTACATAGTAAATGCAGTAAATTACATTTAAACTACATTTACGCAGTAAATTACATTTAAACTGATTAGTTCTGTGCATCTCAACAAGCACAAAACAGTGTCGCCTTTCTTTTATGAAATCGTAGCTATAAGCATTCTAGCACTGTTCTGGTCGAGCGGTTACAAACAAGATGACATGCACAGCTCCGGCAGTTAAGTCATGTTCCTTGGTAGGAACTCCAAAAGACAAACCGCGCAACCTCTTTATAATAATAATAATAATAATAATAATAATAATAAATCTTTATTACTCCTCAAGGAATACATATATGTTGCCGGGCCTGCCGAAGCCTCTACATGGCTTGTATGGCAGTGCCCAGCAGCGGGGCAGCTCCAGCGTTCGGAGACAATGGTATGCACTTTTTCATTAAAATAAAAGCTTTTAAACATACTGTTAGAGAAAAACACTGAACCTCAAACTTGTATTTTGCAAGTATGTTAAACAAATGATATATGCATATTAATGCTTTTTTCAATGTTGTCAACATGAACAGGGAGGCAAAATAAAGAAATAAAAATATCAAACATTGAACAATGCCTTTGCGCACATACACAATGAAAGTAACTGTTTCGGATGCTCCAAAACATCATAAAAACACAGAATTAAAGCACTATGCACCAATTATTTTTGAAGTTCAATTAACGCTCTTTTTACTCCGGATCGTGTTGTTTGCTGTAATACTGTTTTAGGGAGGCGATTAAATGTGTGGGGAATGTAGTACTTTCTTATGCTTTTTCCGTAATAATAATAATAATAATAATAATAATAATAATAATAATAATAATAATAATATTAATAATAATAACTTTATTTGCATCAAACGCACATGATGCCGGAGGCCTGTGGTAAAAGCTGTCATTAAGGCGCTTGACAAAGCCGCAGGCCTCCAACACTGGCAACTACACGTAGCGGTCAACAGTCATGAACAAATATATACAACAAAATGTGAAACAGCAAGCAAGAGTTATTACATTGAAAAAGGAAATTTCCACAAAACTTGACTGTAATAAGAGGGCACACAATTTCAACAAATATCATCGCCGGAGATATTAAAGACGACATAGTAAATGAAAGTGATCGTTTGAGATAGAATGTTGTGAGACTATTTTGTTGTTTTGACGATTTATTTAGTTCCTTAAGTAGTGACGAAGTTTATTGAAAGTAATATTCTCGGGTTGGGGGGGGGAGGGGGGGGGGTTATGTTCTTGTGCAACGTATTTAAAAGTCTTGATAACCGGTTTTTTAGCATTTGTAAACCATATGTTGTCCTACATGTTTCAACTTCCCATCTCTCAAAATTTCGCAAGTTGTATGTGTTGGGATGATTTCTTAGGTTGGCTATCTGGCGCAAGAAACAAGTACCATTTTTATCTCTTGTATGTAGAATGATATTAGTACTCACCGCAGCCCTCTGTTGCGTACAGAACGACTGAAGGCCTGCAGGCAGAGACATCCTCCCGATATTTAGCTGGCGCCACGCCGTCAGGATTACTGCTTCCTGCAAGATTCGTAATGCAGTCACGGTCGCGCTTAGCATACCAACGACATTGCTCGCGCATGTATGACATTCTCGTAATAATCCAGTACATTCCATGGAGCAGTTGACTTTTCTACACAGCGTCACGTACTGATCGTGCGAATGCAGCGGGTGTAGAAACTCTTGTATGTTGGCGCCGCGTACGAGGAGGTATTGATGAGGCACGAAAAGAAATTCTTTCTCTACGTGGTAGACAGAGGCGTACGATAAGTACAGGTACAATCAATACGAGAGAGAACACGGGAGCGCGAGGAATTCGCGCTTCGGGAAGCGCTGACGCCTGGAGCAGGCGCGACAACCGGCGGCAAAGGCGCATGCTCGGTGAACATGTCCGGCTGCTCTTTCCGCGTACGCGCCTGGTGTCGCCCAGTCTGGTCGGCTGTCGGTGGCAGCGCTTCGCGAGCGCGGAGGCCACGCGTTCCCGTGTTCCCTCTCATACTGCTTCTACCTATTGGCCTGGTTCTGCGAACTTCTTTCCGCTTCGTTTGGGCGTGACCAGGGGTTTGTGTGTCCGCGTTGGCACTATGAGCGAAAGCGCGGCGCAGGGCTTTCCTCAGCCATGGCACTCGAGACTTCAGCACATCTTGGAACAAATCACGGTACTGTCACACACAGACGGAAACAACGTAACCACAGAAAGATCTAGTGAGTAAGCAAACCTATCAAGTGCAATAAGAGCATCTATAGCGACTTCCGAGACGACACCCGGGAGCCATATTGGCATCGCACGGGGTCTGTAATAAGCGGTAGTTTAAGAATATACCCTCTTCTCAGGGTATAGCTGTAGGTCAGTTGGTAAGCCATTAGAACAAACAAAAACCGCAAAAGACAGAAGTGAGTTTTTGAGTGAGTGAGTGAACGTTTATTCAAGAGCATTGTGGCTGGAGCGCATGTCTGTGGGCCCCGAGTTCAGGGCTCCGGAGGCTTCTGCCGACCTTCTAGCGGTGAGAAGGAGCGCTGCCTGGTCGTCGAGGTGTACGCTGGTCAGCTTCTCCTCCCAAAGCCCCAGGGCCACATTACGTGACCTTATATGGTGGGGTTTTTGGGGACATGTCCATGCGATATGTGTTCGGGTTGGGGTGTCGCGGTACCGTGGAGTTGGGTGTAGGCGATGTAAATAGTGTAGTTTGGGATAGGTGTTTGTTTGAAGACGCCGTAGGAGGCAGGAGTCTTCAGAGGAGAGGGAGGAATAAGGGAGAGAGTAGAGGGTAGATGCGTCTAATAAGGCGTCGGCTTTCGAGCCTGGCCGCTAAGTGGGAGGATAAGGGTTATAGGGCAGGAGGGGTTGGCCCCGCTTGGCGAATACAATCTCGAGCTAAGGTTTCCGCCCTGACGTTTCCATCAAGGCCCTCGTGGCACGGGACCTAGGTGATGACGTGGTTTTGATGGAGAGTGTGTCGCAGGATGCGTAGTGCCTGTCGTGGGACACGGCCGCTAGTGTGCGCTCTACATGTAGCTGCAGAGTCCGTGAATATGTAACTGCTGTTCGAATGGGCGTCACTCAATTTTAATGTGAGGGCGATAGCGATCGCTTCAGCGGCGGTTGGGTTTGGTGCTCAGACAGAGGTTGCCAGAAGCGGAGCGTTTGTGCTGTCTACGGCAACACAGGCGAATGTCGGTGGGAGGCCATAGGAGGCGATGTCGTCGTAGACAGCGGTAGAATCGTGACTCTACGGTCTTCGCAGACGCCGGATTCGGGCGTGTCTCCTGGCCTTTTTGAGTTCATGGTGTATGTGTCTGGGGATAGAGCTTGGGTAAAGGTTGGTGCGTATGGTGCTGGGTAGTATTCTTGTGAGGGTGAATGTTTGGGTTGCTTGGAGATCCCTGATGTGCAGGAGGATGGCTCGTCCCGGTGAGGTAGTGAGTAAGCGCAAGCGTTGGCAAGAGAGAACCGCATCTCGGATTTCATCGAAGGTGTTGTGGACACCCAGAGTCACTAGTCGATATGTTGACGTGCACATGGGGAGTCCGAGAGCGGTTTTGAAAATGTACGGATTAGGACGCCTCCCTCTTGTATCGTTGGTCTTGGTGAGCTGGAGGTAGGGAAGGCTGTACTGAATGCGGCTGATAACAGGGACCTTGACGAGTCGGAGTGCCCTCTTTCAGCATGCCTTTCCTGTGCCCAGTTATGCGGCGGACCATGCGGGTGATGAGAACCGAGGTGCGGAGGGTATGCATGGTGTGGGTGGGTTTGCCGTCGTGTTGAACCCAAAGGCTGAGGACGCGGACAAGCGCGTGTTCATCAATGAGACGGTCATGGATTCGGAGGCAGATGGGGTCCGGTGACTAGCAGTGGGGTCCGTGTATTAGAAATACTTCAGTTTTCTTCCCGGGCACATTGCATGCCGCTGTTTGTGACGAAATCCTCGGCCGTTAGGATAGCTTTTTGAAGATCCTCTTCATTGGCCTCGAGGAGCCCCCAGTATACCATAATATAATATCGTCTGCATACATGATGTAGCCGATGTCTTCTTGAGTAGCTAGTTGGTGGGCCCAGGGGCTATAGCGATATTAAAAAAGAGGGGGGGAGAGGACCGCTCCTTGCGGGATGCTTTTATTAGGAGTGTCGAAGGTTGGGATCGCGTAGTGCCCATGCCGATTGTGGCCGTGCGCTTGGAGAGGAAGGCGAGGATGTACTGGTGCGGATGCCGCAGTTCATATTGTATCGTACATGATACGCATGCGCTGTGCGTGCCAGCCCATCCCGAACCGACCGCTGCCGTTGACGCGAACACGTGCCTACATCGACCTGCCCTATAAAACCGAGCAGCTGCTATCAATAAACGTTCATTCTGTTCTTGCGTGACTTGGTCGTTACATGGTGTCAGAAGTGGGGTCACTGTCTGCCTCTCAAGCAGTGGCTTGAACAAGAAACGCGAAGGCGTCGCCTACAAGCCAGGAAAAATGGAGCTACTCAAGCCGCCCGACCAGATACTTCTGACCGGGAACATCGCGAAGAAGTGGGCGTTGTTTAAGCAGAAGTTCGAGCTCTTTTTGGAAGCAACAGCATCGACCAAGGAGCCAAGGACGGAAGCTGCTAAGACTGCGCTGCTGCTAAGTGTTGCCGGCGATGACGCTCTTGAGGTATTTAATAACTTCACTTTTTCGGCTGAAGAAAGCAAGAATGACTATGCAACGGTTGTGAGCAAGTTTGAAGCGTACTGTCAGGAGCAGCAGAATGAGGTCTACGAGAGGTACGTGTTTCGCTCAAGGATTCAAGCGGAAGGCGAACCTTTTGAACAATTTCTACGCGACCTGCGAAAGCTAGCCCAGAGTTGCAACTTCTCAACACTGAGCGACGGAATGATCCGTGACCAGATTGTGTTCGGCACAAATAATCCGAAGCTACGGGAGAAACTGCTCAAAGTTGAAAACCTAACGCTGCTTAAAGCAGAACAGAGCTGCAAAGCTGCCGAAGTGTCGGCTCACCAAAATGAGACCTGGGGCCAAATGGAAAGGCAAGTGGCGTCGGTAAAACGGCGTGAACGGTTCAGATGCAGCCGATGCAACCGATTGCACGAGCGGAACAAGTGTCCGGCGTTTGGGAAGACATGTTTTGCGTGCAAAGGGGCCAATCATTTCGCGGCCTGCTGCCAGAAAGAGCCTGCAGTCAGTGCAGTCGTTCACGACGAGGACAACTTCGACATCCTCAATGTAAGGGTATGCACAGTCGATAGGACCGCTGACTGGACAGTTGAAGCCAAGGTGTCGAACCACAATGTTGTTTTTAAAGTAGACACTGGGTCCCAGGCAAACTTGCTGCCTTATTCAGTCTTTCGCAAGTTCAAAGCTACGCCATGCCTGACTCCAAGCAGCTCCGTTCTTCGGTCTTACAGTGGTGACGTAATTAAGCACTTCGGCGTGGCGACCCTACCAGTGGTCATTAACGACAAGTCCGGCACCTTCACCTTCTTCATAGTGAAGAAAAGCAAACAGGCGATACTTGGACTACATGCAACGGAGGCGCTGGGACTCGTAGTTCGTTCAGTCAACGCAGTGGATACAGCAGAGTCTGACAAAATATTGCAAGAATTCTCGCCGCTTTTTCAAGGTACCGGCTGTGTAGCCCGCCCATACCGGATGGTCCTGCGCGAAGACGCCATACCAGTGATACAGCCGGCGCGACGCGTCCCCTTGGCACTGCGAGAACCACTGCGAGAGGAGCTGCAGCGCATGGAAGAGGCCCATATCATTGAAAGGGTCAATGAACCAACAGAATGGGTGAGTCCGCTGGTCATTGTCAGGAAAAAGGATGGCAAACTTCGGGTCTGCATGGATCCTAGAAACATTAACGAATGCCTGAAACGGGAGCACTATCAGATGCCTAAACGTGACGATATTGAGGCAGAGCTGGCAGGCGCTAAATACTTCTCGCGCCTAGATGCAAACTCAGGGTTTCATCAGATTCCATTGGATCAGGCCACATCAACCATTTGCACGTTCGCGACACCTTTTGGGCGTTATCGTTTTTTGAGACTGCCGTTTGGGATTGCGTCAGCGCCTGAAGTGTTTCAAAGAACGTTGAGCTCAATTTTTGATCGAGCACCAGGCGTGCGCGTGTATGTCGATGACGTCCTGATATGGGGTGCTACCCGGGAAGAACACGACAAGCGCCTTCGTAGAGCGCTGGAACTAGCAAAGCAAGCAGGCTTGACGTTCAATCCAGCCAAATGCAAGTTCGCGTGCACCGAGGTTGAGTTCTTGGGCGACCTCATCAGCCAAGACGGGATAAAGCCGAATCTTTCATTCAGTGCATCGATTGCTGAAATGCCGCAACCGGCTGATAAGACCGCGGTTCAGCGAATGCTTGGTGTGGCCAATTATTTTGGGAAGTATATCCCGCATCTTGCTGAAAAGACCAAGTTGTTACGAGGTATTATAAAAAAAGAAACAGTCTTCGAGTGGACAGACAAGCATTCCGCTGAGTGGGCAGCTATTTGCGCACTTCTAAGCAGCGCACCGGTGCTGGCAATTTTTGATCCAGCAAGAGAGACAAAAATTAGCTCTGATGCATCAAAAAATGGGCTAGGAGCCGCACTGTTGCAGCGACACGGAGATAGCTGGCGACCTGTCGCCTACGCATCACGCGTCATGAGTGAGACTGAGCAAAGGTACTCACAAATAGAGAAAGAAACAATGGGAATAACTTTTGGGTGTGAAAAATTTCACTATTTCGTTTACGGCCGAAGAATTGTTATCGAGACGGACCACCGCCCCCTCCTAGCAATTGCGTCGAAAGGAATCGGCGATATGCCACCACGGCTTCAGCGGTTTTTCTTGCGCTTGTGCAAGTACGATTATTCCCTTCAATTCGTACCAGGGAAAGAGCTGCTGCTGGCCGATATGCTGTCAAGGGCGTCACCCAAGAAACCACTGGACATCACAGCCTCCGAAGACGAAGTAGAAGTTCATGCGGTTGGAGCGGTCACGGACATGGTGAGCAGAAAAACACTTAATCGACTTGTGGAGGCCACGGCAAACGATCCGGATCTACAGTCGGTTATACGGTACATAACAGCCGGCGGTAACCTGGGTGGCAGCATGAAATCATTTGCGGCGGAATTGTCCCTGATTGAAGGCATTGTGTTTAAAGGCACTAAAGTAGTCATCCCAAAGTGTATGAGGGCGGAAATGCTTCAACGAATACATGAGGGACATTTGGGCCTGAATAAGTGTAAAGCAAGAGCTCGACAGCTAGTGTTCTGGCCCGGACTCAACTCCGATATCGAAACGATGTTAAAAGGTTGCACAGTCTGCCGGAAATATGCGTACCAACTTCAACGCGAGCCATTACTGATGCGCCCAACACCACATTACGCGTGGTACAGAGTCGGCGTCGACATCTTCCAGTACGGCGGTAGTTCCTACTTGTGCGTGTATGATGCCCTATCGAACTTCCCAGAGGTTGAACGACTCAGCGACACAACAGCCCGCACTGTCATTGACAAATTGAGTGGGATCTTCGCCCGTTACGGGATCCCTGTGGAAGTTTGCAGCGACAACGGTCCCCAGTTCTCCTCTCACGAATTTGCTGTTTTTGCATCCAGGTACGAGTTCAAGCACATTACGTCGAGCCCGGCATTTCCACAGTCTAATGGACTTGCCGAGAAGGGTGTTCAAATCGTAAAGAAAATCCTGAAAAAAACGCAAGAGACACGGGAAGACTTCTGGCTTGGACTGCTTTCCTACCGTTCGACTCCGTTGGAGGATGGTCGTTCGCCGGGTGAGCTCCTGCAAGGCAGAAGACTGCGTACGCGACTTCCCGACTTCAGCCAACAGCCCAAAACAACAGTCTTCAAACGCCAGCCGCTCGACACCGGCGCAAAATCCCTACCGGCCCTCCGGAAAGGAGAAGTGGTTAGGATCCGTCACAAACAGTGGACTCGCAAAGCGCAAGTACTGGGGCCGGTAGCGCCGCGGTCATACCAGGTGCTTACCGAAGATAACAAGCTGCTTCGCCGCAACCGCAAGCATCTAAGTGCGACGTTGGAACCCTTCGAGAGCAACGCACTCGGAAGTGACGAGTCCGAGAGTGAGTGCGAGCTCGTCGACGAGCAGGGGCCCAGTCCAAGAAGAGTAGCTGCTGCGCCATCTACGGACGGACACACTACACCAGCGGTGAGGCGGTCCACCAGAAACAGGAGGCCGCCAAACAGGCTTTACTACGATCGCAACTTTAACCAAGTGAATTCGTGACGCATTCCCAAGATTCAATAAACAAAGGAAGATGTATCGTACATGATACGCATGCGCTGTGCGTGCCAGCCCATCCCGAACCGACCGCTGCCGTTGACGCGAACACGTGCCTACATCGACCTGCCCTATAAAACCGAGCAGCTGCTATCAATAAACGTTCATTCTGTTCTTGCGTGACTTGGTCGTTACACATATAACTGAGGTCATTCAGGATGGATGTGCGGGCGATGTTGTCAAATGCTGTTGTACGATGTTGTATGATGTTGTCAAAGGGTGAGGAGAAGGTGTTCGCCTCCAGGTGGGATCCCCGTGAGTACATCGTTTTGGAGCAGGAGTAAGGTGTCTTGTGCGGAAAGGCCGGGGAGGAAACCGAGCATGTGTGGGAGAAAGAGGTTCTTAGCCTCAACATGGCTTTGGAAACGGGTATGAACTACCAGTTCATCAACGTTGCCGAGGCAAGACGTGAGGAAGATGAGGCGGAGTGCAATAATGAAGGGAGGTTTGTTGAGCTTGGGAATGAGGATGACCTCCGCGTGTTTCTAATCTGGAGGGAGCTTGCCAGGGATCCATGCTGCTCATTTAGGTATGCCGTAAGGGCTTGAATGCTTCTCCTTGAAGGCACAAGTTATGTGTCTCCGAATGTAGGCTGTTAAATGTGTTACCGTTTTATCTTGTCGTCTGCCTCCATCCTGAGTCCCTTGCTGTTTTCCTTAGTTCTAAACCCTCTCTTATCGCCTTACAGTGTGCCTGTTTACATGGTGTCAGAAGTTGTCCTGAGCAGCCCGTCAACGGGATCGTGAGCGCGTAGCTTTTGCAACGCCAAACTGCCTGAAAGCGTCATTGCTTTGAAGCTTCTTCCCCCGGCGAGGCCATTGGATACTAGAGGGGATGTGTGGCTCAAATGGCGAGACTGGAAAAGGTTATTTCAATCTTTTCGCTACTGCTACCATGCTCACAGACGAGCGCAAAGCAATACAAGCAGCCAAGTTTTGGGGGAAAATTGGCGAAGACGAACGGAAAGCTTATCCAGAATTCCAGTTCGACACAGATGACGAACGTAACGACTCTGATCTCCTGATTGAAAAGTTAGGGAACTTTACAAACAAGTGAAAGACCTTACAGAGAACAAATTGTGTTTCGGAACGTGTGACCCAGAAAGAAAGCGAAACATTCTATGAAAGGCTCACCGGGCTGATGCTGTTGGCACGCTGTTGCGACTTCGGCACGCTGAGAACCGTATGCTTCTAAGTCTGATCATCTTAGGTATCAAGGATAAGCAGCTGCTGCAAAAGTTCATCCCGGAAAACGGGTCGTACGTAAAAGCCGTTGAAACGTGCTCTGCTTGAGAACAAAGACAAGGGCAGTGTGAAAAGACACAGGAGGTGAAGAAATCATGCCAACCGCCTGTTGTGAACCGCGTCAGTGCGGCATCCCTTCGCGTGCAATGTCGACCCGTAGCACACAACAATCAGGTATACGCTTCACGACAGACGAACGTTGTAAGTATTACGTCTGTTTCAACCACTTCTCTAAAATCAGCATGACACCGGCTAAAGAGCGGAAGCGACTGCCAGAAAAAAATTGCGCACGGGAAATCCATGGCGAGATTGATGAATATATTATGCAAACAGTAGCAATCGGGCAGTGTTGAGCAAGAAAGAGTATGTGGTGAACGCAAGTTTCAGTTGAAGGCCCGCCGGTCGATTTCAATAAGTCACTGGAGTGTGATGACCCCCATAATGCGCAGGTCCACACGGGACGGAGAGGCAAAGAGACACCGTATGGCTCAGTTTAAACAAACAGGTATATTCAATAATTACACATGATTAAGGTTATACATCAGAGGCTGGGGCGTCCGAGCTTACGTGCCGACGACTTCATGGGGGCGATGGAGTGGCTCCGGAGTTGGGCTCGAGCGGTTGCTGGCAGAAGCTGCACGCCGTCGGGCTTCGGCGCTGAAGGCCCTCTTCGCTAACGATGTCGTCCTGAGCGTGTATGCAGTAGAATTTCAATAGTCGTCCGTTTCTTCGAGGATGGTTCACAAACCCTTCCTCTAGTGTCTTTCGGCTTGGAAGATGAACAGGAGGCGAGCTTGTAGATGATGACAGCAGAGCATAATTTTACAACATACATATACAGAGAGTTAAACTGGAAAAAGCAGAACTGAATTTACAAAAGAACAAACTTTGCACTACTTTACTCATCGACCGGGCAGGTTAGTGCCTAAGTAGCATCCCATTACATGCTAAGCATGGAGCCCCAGCTCAGACTGGACTGCATCCGTTTACATGTGCTTTTAAGCACTTGATTAACAAAGGACTAAGGGCGGTCATTTCCAGTGGCCCGCCCAAAGCATCAATTCTCCAATCCAAAATAACATGCGAGATGGGGACCACCCCTTGGGTTGGGCTTAGCCTCGAACCCAGAGTCTGTTAACAATACAAACTAAATAAACAACAAAAACGCCACCACTCTCTCTCAAGTGAGAGTATACACAGGCTCTCTCTTCGGAGCTAATTCACTAGCGCCTGTCTTTCCACATTCTTGGCGAGTACTGCCTGTCCGCCATGACAGGTGTCCGTCACGGCCCTTCTGGGAATGCGTGGGTGCCTTCCCGGCGATAGCCCACGACAAAGGGGGGGGGGGGGGAGGGAAAGAATGTTGTCTTCGCGGTAGCGCATAGCGTCGGCTGTGGTACGGCGCGCTCTGGCCCGCTGACAGCTCCCTTGTCCTGGAATGTGCCCGGAAATTGGGGAGGATAAAGCCTGTTTCCCCGGGGCGGCGGCGGGTCCGGTTGTTCTGGTCGTCACTCAAAGAGCATGGCTGGGTAATTGATGATGCCGCTGTCACGGGTCTCCGTCTACGCCGCGCCGTCGAACGTGGATCCTCGTAGCACACACGGAATG
This sequence comes from Amblyomma americanum, assembly GCA_030143305.2. Taxonomy (NCBI): domain Eukaryota; kingdom Metazoa; phylum Arthropoda; class Arachnida; order Ixodida; family Ixodidae; genus Amblyomma; species Amblyomma americanum. The sequence goes on from JARKHS020027044.1 coordinate 14,321, forward strand.
TCACACTCGCTCACCCTCCAGAAGAATGTTCTCCGAACATTTGAGTCCACGCAGCTCCCCTTGTCTTTCTGAATCGCCTCGCACAGTGCGTCCGACAAAACACTTTTCGCTGCACTCAACACCACTGCACAACACCATATGCCTCCGCTGTCAATACTGGCGTCTCCAGGGGCAGCACTGATCTTCTTTTACAGATAAACATGAAACTCAGCACCCAAGCCTCTCCTTTCTAGTCCAAACTGGACGAAATAAATTTACCACAGTTACAAAGGAGCTCCCACTTCTAGCACGATCATGGCACAGACAAAAATATAGATAACGAAAGGAAGTAGGGCAGGTTCTGCATGCGCTCCGCATGCTCTCCTGTGAAGGTGTTACTTAATGACAGAAAGGTTTAACTATTAACTCCGATAACTTAACACATACGCATATAGCAATGTTATGAGCTGCGGCATTACACAATTCTGACCAGTTCACAACTCCGCTCTGTTTACACCATTAGGCCGACTTAGCTTTCCGATTTCGCAGCGGATATCGGCCTTCATGAGTCATACTAAGTAAGTCTGTGACCCTTTGTCTGCTTTGGGACTCGCGAGGGCTCGTGGCAGGAGCCTCTCCTGGCGTTATCTGCGCGGCAACCTCGCGCGCTTCTTCTTCTAGCAATGCATGAAGTAAATCCGGTGGCATTCTGGCCGTCACCTCTGGCGCCTGCCGAACAAATGCAGGAGAGGGCGTTTCTTGCGAACTATCTGCGCGCTCCGCTTCACTTCTGTCCCCATCAAAATCCGCGCTTTCCCTTTCCTCATTTCGTGAATACTGAACCGGTGCCGACTTGAGGCGATTTGCGTGTATCCTTATCAAGCGCCGGTTTACGTCTCGGACTCTGAAGTTTACCGGAGAAAGCTTCTCGACAACCTCGCACGGTCCTCTCCACTTCGTCTGGAACTTACGAGCTAGCCCAATCTGCCTTTGGCAGTTTTCAATGTACACGCTGTCCCCCACATTAAACGGCGCGTCTCTAGCACTGCGATCGTGCACCTCCTTCCTGCGCTTCGCCGCTTTCTTTAAGGCCTCCTTTGCGATGTCCCTCGCCACTTGCAAGCGCGATTCTAGCTCAACCTTATAGTCGTCCAGTGAAGCGTATGGGACACGACGGGGGCCCTCTGGCACTTCACTAGGCTGGTCCGGGTCTCGGCCGTAGAGAAGAAAGAATGGCGATTCGCCCGTGCTCTCGTGTGCTGCGGAATTGTAGGCAAACATTGCATACGGGAGCCACAAGTCCCAGTCCCGCTGGTCGCGCGAAACAAAATGCGACAGGAACCCGGCCACGGTTTGGTTCAGTCGCTCCACCGCGCCGTTGCAAGCCGGATGGTACGGTGTTGTCTGCTTCTTAGCGATCTTAAGCAGCCCGCAAACTCTCCTCATTAGCTGCGACACGAAGTTCGTTCCCCGATCTGTCAAGAGTTGCCTCGGGGGTCCATGTCGGAGCACGATCTGTTCGACAAATGCTCTTGCAACCGTGTCTGCCTTCTGATCTGGGAGTGCTACCGCTTCCGCGTATTTTGAAAGGTGATCGACAAATACTAAAATGTACTTGTTTCCGGAAGTGGTCGTGGGCAATGGGCCCATTATGTCCATACCTGTCCGCTCGAAGGGAGCCGAAACCTCAGGGAACGGCTGAATTGGAGCTGGTCTTCGTCCCTTGGGTGTTTTTCTTTCGAGACAGGAATGACACTTCGCACAGTAGTCTCTAACATCCTGTCGCATGCCACTCCAAAAGTACAAACGCTCCACACGCCTGCGTGTCTTCGCTACGCCAAAATGACCGGCGCATGGCGCATCGTGAAACGCGCGAAGAACCCTTTCTGTCCACGACCGAGGTATGACGACTCTCTCCCAAGCGGTTTTCTCTGGTCTCCCTTTCCTGGTTGGCCTCGTGCGCCGACACAGGGTGCCGTCTTTGCCAATGAAATAACCTAGCTGTTCGGGGTGAGACGATGCGCCCTCTAAGCTTTCGATTATTCGCTTCAGGTCAGGATCTTTGCACTGCTCTGTGCGTAATTCGGCGGGGTCGACTACGGGGACAAACTCATCTATAGCTGCCACGGCAGCTGTGCGGCTGAGTGCATCAGCATTCAGATGTGTCTTTCCTGACTTGTGCTCAACTTCAAAGCAGTATTCCTGCAGGTGTAGATTCCATCTAGCGAGTCGCGAGCTAGGGTCCCTGACACTCATCACCCATTTCAGAGGATGGCAGTCTGTGACTAGCTTGAATTTGCGGCCGTAAAGGTAGCATCTGAAGTGCTTTACTGCCCAGACAACGGCGAGGCACTCCCTTTCCGTAGCTCCGTACTTTTGCTCTGTGGGGCTCAGCTGTCGGCTAGCAAAAGCAACGGGATGTTCTTTGCCCTCGATAACCTGATATAGCACGGCACCAACTGCGAACTTTGACGCATCTGTGGCCATAACGAAGGGCAAACTAAAATCCGGGTGGCGCAACAGCGGTGCACTCATTAGCTTCCTTTTCAGGGCCCCAAAAGCATTCTCCGCGTTTTCGTCCCAGCGAAAGGCGACATTTTTGGCTGTTAAGGCGGTGAGCGGCTTAGCGAGCTTGGCGAACTCCTCTATGTGCCTTCGGTAGTAACCGATCAGGCCGAGAAACTGCCGGACCTGGCGGACGCTAGTCGGGGATGGAAAATCCGAGACACACCTTAGTTTCTCAGGGTCCGGTCGCACGCCGTCAGCTGAAACAACGTGCCCGAGGTATTTCACCTCGTTTTTGAGGAATTGCACTTAGAGGGCTTCAGCTTGAGACCCGCTGCTCTTAGTCGCACCAAAACCTGCTCAATATCGCGCAAATGGTTCTCAAAACTGTCACTGTATATGATAATGTCATCCATATACACGAAGCACAGCCTCCCCAGAAGACCTGCCAGGATAACATCAGCGGTTCTCTGCCAGACAGCAGGGCTGTTGGCCAGACCCATCGGCATTCTTTTCCATTCATAGTGCCCTGAGGGCGTGTTGAATGCCGTTTTCTCGGCATCTGCCGGATCCATTGCTATCTGCCAGAATCCCGCCGCCATGTCCACTACCGTGAAGTACCTGGCAGAGCCCAGCTGAGAAAGCGTCTCCTGTATATTGGGGATGGGGTATGGATCGATGCGAGTTACGGCATTTAGTTTGCGGTAGTCCACTACCAATCGATACGAGCCATCTGGCTTTTCCACCAATAGTGCTGGTGCTCCCCAGGGTGACTTTGAGTGTTCGACAATGCCGCGATCAATCAGGTCCTGCACCTGCCGCTCCATCTCCTCACGTTGGGAGTAAGGAATCCTGTACGCACGCTGGTAAACGGGCGATGAAGTGCCGGTTTCTATCCTGTGCTTTATAACGCCACAGCAGCCCAAATCCAGGTTGGACGCGGCGAATACCTCCGAGTAGTCGTTCAGCAAACCAGCCAGAGCCTCCCTCTCCCTGGATTTTACGTGAGAAAGATCGAACGACACCTTTGGAGCAGCCGAAGGACTAGCATGCTCTACAGTTGCGAGTACCGTATCGGTGGGCTCACGTTGCTCTATCGCAGAGGTGAAGAAAGCCAATGTTTTGTTCTTGGGAAGGCTCAGTGGCTGCTGGCTACAGTTAACCACCCGTAGGGGCACTCTGTGGGCGTCATTAACTGTCACGAGGCACGCGGCTGCCTTCAGGCCATTGCTGAGAGAGTCGACCGGCTCAAGCACTCCCACGGCGCCGCTCTCTACATCTGAAGGCACAAACGCGTACAAAATGTGCTCCGACCAAGGAAGGACGACCGCCTCCTCGACCAGCCGGACGGCAACCCGCGAATATACCTTCTCCAATGATCCCACTGTTTGACGGGTGTCAATATCGGTAATGCGAATCTCAGCCCCTCTCCTGTTCAAAAACGGAACTTTTGAGCCGCCCGCATTAACCTCTTCCTCAGAGAATGAGACTACTACCTTCCCTTTTCTCAAAAAATCCTGCCCTAATATACCTGACACTCCGTTTGGCAGAGACACCGTGTCCGGGCATACGTAGCAGGGGTGCTCCAATGCAATTCCGCCGAGAGAGAAGTGTAACCGGTAGAGTCCACTTATGCCAAGAGGATCCCCCGTTATGCCTACAAATTTGGTTGCCATACCACCAGACGCTTCCAACACCTCGCGGTCCCCCTTCCTTCGAAGCGTGTTAAAACTGCTCTCCTTAAGCAATGTCACCTTTGACCCCGTATCTATCAACAATTCCATACAACAACCATTTAACCTGCAACGCACAACAGGGCATGCCTCGTCGGCCACACAAACTACCACCACCTCATCATCTACTGCTCCCTCCCCACGCTCCTCAGGCTGGGGAGGACTAACTAGTTTTTTGACTCGGTATCTGGAGCCCCGCTGTAGGCTTGCTTAGGGCGTGTCTCGCCTGCTTCTCTTTGTGGCTCCCCACGGCGCACGTTTTGGCAGAACCTGGCGATGTGTCCGCGACCCTGGCAAGCGAAGCATACGATTTCTTCAAAATCTCGCATACCGCGCCTGTAGCTTTGTGGCGGTCTCCGGTTTCCAGCGAATGGGCGCTGTTGAGCGCGCGCTTCAACCTGGCGTTCTACCTTCTGAGTTAGCAGCTGTTCCAAGCGATCTAACCGCTCTGTCAAGAGAGCAACCTCAGGGTTGAGCACCGCTCTCTCTATGACGCGTACTCTCGCTGCGGCTGTCGTTAACGCCTCATTTCGTTCCTCATCCAATGCGGCCTCCACGGCTTGGTCGAAATTGCTCGGCTTGCGCGAGAGCACGAACCGGCGCACGGGGTCTTGCAGACCAGCCACGAACAAAGCGGTCATTTCCTCTTTAAGTATATCCTCCGCGTATTTCTTCCTTAGCTGGTCTCCTTCCTCCTCCCTGCTTAACGTATCGCGTGCTAGGCGCTGAAGCCGCGACGCAAATGTTCGCACGTCCTCCCCTACCATCTGTCCGGCGTCACGGAACCTCTGTACCCGCACGTGACGTGGTTCAGTGTCGAAATGCTCAAACGCGAGCTTCTTAAATTCCGCAAATGATTTTGTGGATTTTACCTTTTCGTCTCGCCAGGCAAAATCATGAGCAGCACCTGCCATCTTACACCTAGCCATTCCCAGCGTTTGAGCATCGGACCATCCCCCCATTTTCCCAATCTCTTCTAGCATGGAAAAGAAATCGCAGATTGGAACCCCTGTCTTATCTCCCGTAAACGTCGGAATGACGCTTCCTAATGCCAGCATGCTTGCTCCGAGCGACGGCTGTGGAGTGGGAGCTCCCTCAGATACAGTCATTTTTTTTTTCAAGCCCTCCAGTGCCTCAAGCCTCTCAAATGGGGGTAAAAGTCCCACAATCAGTCCCGTGATTCCCTTTTGATTACAATTTTGAAGTCATGAATGTCACAGCATTCAGAGGACATTTGCTTTTGAGACCCCACTTCTGACACCAGTGTGATGACCCCCATAATGCGCAGGTCCACACGGAACGGAGAGGCAAAGAGACACCGTATGGCTCAGTTTAAACAAACAGGTATATTCAATAATTACACATGATTAAGGTTATACATCAGAGGCTGGGGCGTCCGAGCTTACGTGCCGACGACTTCATGGGGGCGATGGAGTGGCTCCGGAGTTGGGCTCGAGCGGTTGCTGGCAGAAGCTGCACGCCGTCGGGCTTCGGCGCTGAAGGCCCTCTTCGCTAACGATGTCGTCCTGAGCGTGTATGCAGTAGAATTTCAATAGTCGTCCGTTTCTTCGAGGATGGTTCACAAACCCTTCCTCTAGTGTCTTTCGGCTTGGAAGATGAACAGGAGGCGAGCTTGTAGATGATGACAGCAGAGCATAATTTTACAACATACATATACAGAGAGTTAAACTGGAAAAAGCAGAACTGAATTTACAAAAGAACAAACTTTGCACTACTTTACTCATCGACCGGGCAGGTTAGTGCCTAAGTAGCATCCCATTACATGCTAAGCATGGAGCCCCAGCTCAGACTGGACTGCATCCGTTTACATGTGCTTTTAAGCACTTGATTAACAAAGGACTAAGGGCGGTCATTTCCAGTGGCCCGCCCAAAGCATCAATTCTCCAATCCAAAATAACATGCGAGATGGGGACCACTCCTTGGGTTGGGCTTAGCCTCGAACCCAGAGTCTGTTAACAATACAAACTAAATAAACAACAAAAACGCCACCACTCTCTCGCAAGTGAGAGTATACACAGGCTCTCTCTTCGGAGCTAATTCACTAGCGCCTGTCTTTCCACATTCTTGGCGAGTACTGCCTGTCCGCCATGACAGGTGTCCGTCACGGCCCTTCTGGGAATGCGTGGGTGCCTTCCCGGCGATAGCCCACGACAAAGGGGGGGGGGGGGGAGGGAAAGAGTGTTGTCTTCGCGGTAGCGCATAGCGTCGGCTGTGGTACGGCGCGCTCTGGCCCGCTGACAGCTCCCTTGTCCTGGAATGTGCCCGGAAATTGGGGAGGATAAAGCCTGTTTCCCCGGGGCGGCGGCGGGTCCGGTTGTTCTGGTCGTCACTCAAAGAGCATGGCTGGGTAATTGATGATGCCGCTGTCACGGGTCTCCGTCTACGCCGCGCCGTCGAACGTGGATCCTCGTAGCACACACGGAATGTCACAGGAGCTTACTCTTGTGTCACACCAACGGGTAATCTCAAGGGTGTGGCTAGCAAGCCGACAGAGAAATGCTGCGGGGTTCTGAGCACGTTTTTTGGTCACGCACGACTTGCTTGTGAGCAAGTAGCACTAAAGGCGGGTTCACACTGGCGAGTCGCGGAGGTCGCTCGACATAGTTAAATCGATTTGTTACGCTCCCTCCCAGCTTTGCTAGTGCTTCTAAAACCGTAAATAGTTGCCCGAAATCGGTCGCGCGACGTTTGCGACTCGCCAGTGTGAATCGTCCCTAAAACTGCCGTATCTGGACCGGGTGTGTACAGCTCGTTTCATCCTGAGTGACCTGCATGTACAGGTTACTCTAAGTAGATCTGTGTCTGAAAAGTTAATCTTATTCTCAGGATCGCTACTCTTAGCGACGGCAAACTGCATGAAGCGGCTAGACCATTTGCTGACTTGCTTCTTTGCCTTGGGAACCTAAATGGGCTCCAGCATGAAATGAAGCTCAAACCGCGAGCGCAATGGTGGTGATGCCACCGAGAAGAATACCTGTCGCCCTAAGGGACCGCGCCAAAGCTGAGCTGGACTGGATGGAGCAAGATGAGGTTATCAAGATGGTGGCGTAACCTGCAAAGTGATGAAGCAGCATGATTGTTGTTGTGAAGACAAACAAAATCAGGAGTTGTCTTCACCGGATGGGATGGACTTCAACAAGGTTCTGTTCGAGAACGTTGCTCCATGCCTGTGTTGGCGGACGTACTAAACACATCAGGCTTCGCAACGCGACATTCTTCTCGAATTTGGACGCTTCGCGTGGATTCTGCCAAACTTGTCTGAACCGCAAGAGCTTGCACTTGTGTACCATGAGCACGTAGCCGTGTAGTCGATATCGGTTCCTTCGAATGCACACAGCCGTATAGTAGATATCTATTCCTTAGAATGCCCTTCGATATTTCGACTCTTTCTGGAAACCTTCCAGCAAGCAATACACAGAGTTCTGGAAGGTCTATAGGGTGTGTCTTTGGATATAAATGACATTCTGGTATGGGGCGCCACGCAAGAGGATCATGACTCGAGCCTCTCCAGCTTGTTGGAGCGCTGCAGGTGCATGAGCCTGAAATTGAACGTGAAGAAATGCTCCTTCCTGCAACAAGAAGTACGCAACTTGGGCAACATTCTGACGGTCCATGGCATTCAGATTGATCCACAAAGTTTACAAGACATTCTGGCAGTCGCTGTCTCGATGAAGTGCAAGTCACTAAAGACGTTCTTTGGAACGATAGATTTTGTATCGAGGTTCATTCCGGACTTGTCGATTACATTGTATAAGGGTAGACAGCTGGGCGAGTTGGTAATAATGCATTGTGGGCGGTACAGCATGAACTAGACGACGGACAAAAGCAAAAACGACAAGACTCGTCTGTGTTCTCTTCTTGCATTCTTCCGTCGTCTATTTCGCGCTGTACCACCCACAATGTCGATTACAGCTCTGTTTGGAGATTTCTTGCGCATGGAATCCGCGTGGGGCTGCAGAAGTAGTCCTCCCAACTGAAATGTTTTCTGCAAACAAACATCTCTGCGGTTACCTTTTCTCCAATACGCATCTTTGACCACTGCCACGCGCTGCACGAGAGATTTCTATATTCCTTTTTCTGCTTCGGCACGCCCGCGATAATCAGGCGCCCGGTTGCGCTCTAGATGCCCACCACCGGATGACTGCATCGGACGAAGGCCACAGAGTGCCGCCACTGTCGCCGTAACAACTGAGGCAGATGCTCACAGACGCAAAGCGTGCGTCTGCGGTTTGTTGCGGCGCATGCGCAAACAAGAAATAGGCTTCGTGGCTGCGAAAGAAACTACGTGAGGTTATCGAGGGCAGGTGCAGAATAAGAAGAAACTGCTGACCGCGCTCATGCATGTATACATCGGCGACGGTGACGCAAGCCTTCTTTGCGTTGTGTGCTGTCCTGAAGTGCACACTTAAGCTTCGAGGGATAGATAATATACTGCAGTAAGCTTATGATCTCAGGCGATCCTTTTTCTGACCCTGCTTTGGGCGCTGTGATTTCTACGTTCGTGAATTGATTATATATGCGTCGTAAGCAGAAGAGAATCAGAGTAAGTTCCGTGCAACTAGTCTACCGCCTTCAGACTGAAGCTGTAACAGGCAGAGAATACACGCAAAATCTTGACGAAAACGAATCAGCTGGCTGAACGTTTTTCTCACGGAAGCGCGTGTACCGTTAATACTAATTTAGCTGCATAACGAATCTGTAAGCTACAGTTTAGCCGCAGCGATGGACCACTCGAATGAAAGGCTCAAAAATCCTACGTTGCGTGCGTGCACCTCAAATGCTGCATTCATGATTACTGACGCTTCGAAACTTGTTTTCTTCATTTAATGAAATGAGAGGTGGCAGTGAATGAAGTCGTACTTCCCAGGTAGTGTTCAGCAGATCTCAAAGCATATCCGCCTCTGCAGCGCGCAGAAAACATGAAAGAACACGTGCTCGCATTACGATTCACACGTTGATGACATGCATGCATGCGCGTACTAAAAAAAAAAAGCAGATGCTTTACAATTTCAGAACGCCGGAAACTTACCGATTCGACAGCTGAAGGAATAGCGGAACGACTTCTCCGTTCGCCTAGCAGAGCGTGAATAGCGTTGAGAGCATGCGTGGTTCGGAACTTTCTGCGTACACGGTGTAAAAACATTCTTACACCGCGGCTGCCTGCAACGTCCCCACGCAGCCTGAGTGCACAGAATTCGGAGCGAAATATTCAGCGCCCGTTTTGCGCCTGTCCTTTCTCTCTGTGGTTTGTTTGCGTTATTTTAATTATGAGGCTTTTCGCATTATTGGCTAAACTCGCCGCCCTGCTTTCCTCGTATTATGGCGGTAATTTCTCGCCGGTGGCGGAATAGCGTTCCAGGCGACAGCTTGTAAATACGTCGCTAGCCGCAGTGGTATGAATCCGCGCCAGGCGGCATCGCGTATACTTCGATGCTGCACAATTTTCTAGATTATACACTCCTTTTTCGGGATGAAATGTCATATTTGCTATCACGTACGATAACCTATCAGTTTAGCTTGAAGTGGCATAACCCTTCAGAGTGTCCTTAGGTGTAGAAGACTAAGGAAGGAAGAAAATTCCGATTTTTTTCCTACACAAATTTTATGAATTAGTGTTTATTGCAGTTCAATATATGAAGAGATCTGACGAAGTCAATTTGCGCAAAAGTCCTCGCATGTAAGCTGAGACAAAGAATGAAAAGTTCTTTCTAGTGTTGTTTTGCTCGGAAATATTTTATTTTGCACAATGATTGAGAATTCCAAACGGTTGATTCGCGTGGTGTTCTGTGCCTCTGCCTCTCTCAAGGGCGCCACGATTTCACGGTGTTTATTCAATTTCAATTTAACATCTTGCCTTACCAAGCAAAACGCTGTGTCAGGTCAACTGTACGCTCGTTAAACGAATTTCTTACCGGTACTGCAAAAAGCACCGCAAAAACCGGTCCCTTATTATTCATTCAAGGGTTCACACAGCCGACCGGAAAATTTCATTGGAGCAGTATTTCAGATATTTTTCTGCTTATCGCGCGGCAGGAGAATGTCGTGAACAACACTGGATCATATCCGAGGCATCAACACTAGCAGCAGTCAGCGCTGTTGCCCGCAGTTACCAGTTCCGAAAAATGTGGTTTAGGAATAAAATATGACCTCCTGTTTCACTAAAGTCGTTATCTTGGCTCACGCTGCAATTTTGAAATCATGCCGCGTCAACTCGCCCACACTGCCATGTCAGTCTAACCTTGAGGTTGTGTTTCAGGGCCCGGGTGGTTACTATCAAAAGCGTTTCTTCTTTGCGAAAGCCTTCTTTGCGAAAGCGTTGCATCCGTTCATAAAGCAGGGCCCGCTCGCAGAAAAAAAAAGGTACTCGTGGAGTGGATTTATTTCTCAGGGAAAACGAATCCTGTGTCAGATTTCACTCTGCCTATAACGGGCTGCGGATTTCACGGCTGACTACACGGCGACGCTTGTCGAAACAAGAGCCTTTGGTTTCAGGACAAATTTCGCCTTCCTTCGCTCGCTGTGCGTCGTGCTAACGAAAAACGAATGGTGCGTCAGACATTCATTTTCTTTCATTTTGTCCTCTGCATGAGTTTTTCGAGGCGAAGTGCGTTTTGCTCTGACGATTGAGTCACCACTTCCCCCAGCACGGAGCCTAATAGGACATCAGTTACTTTCGCCATGGACATGCGTCGCCAGAAGTTGAACCTTAAAATAGATTTGAACATACTCATCACACAGTGAAGGCTGCTGGACCTCCGTCTTTCCTCACTCTCACCCCCCCTCGAATCTTCTCCTGGTCTCCTGGTACCCTGAAACAAATTTCAGCACAGCACTCTATCATTCTTAAGGCAACCGATAGGTGATTGTTATAGGGAACATGCGCTTATAAAACGGACGATATATTTTTTTGTTTTACCGCATGCCATCAAGTAGAGTACCCAAATTTTTCTGCTTGAAAGAATGAAATGAGACAGCAGAAATCCGCTTCACTAAGTAGAATGCAGCCTCGGAGAAGCACTTGTTTATGCACGCACGGTGATATACCGTATATACTCTTGTATAAGCCGCTCTTCTATACAGCCCGCAACCCCCACTTGGGGCCGCAAAAATAAAAAAAACTAAAACCGATGAAAGTCGCGCCTATTCCCAGGAAGCGCTACAAGAGGGTGCCAGTTATTTTTTCCAACACCGCATCCATTATCATCATCATTGCGCAACACGACGTTCCCTTGGCTTTCTGTTTTCAGTTTTCACGGTGTCTTGCCCAGCGCCATTTGGTCTTTGCTATCCGGTGCCGTTTGTTGTGTTGCGTGCACCGTTGTGTGGCATGCTGTGTGTTTTTGAGCAAGGACAAAAAAGCGATGAGCAAGCGCAGGCGGTCCTGCACTGCAGGCTTCAAACTTGAAGTGGCCAAATACGCTTGAGGAACACGGTAAACGGAAGGTCAGGCGCCAGTTTGACATCGACGAAAAGTGTGTTCCCTGCTGGTCTAAGCAAACGCGAGACCTCTCTGAGACTACCCGAATCCGGAAGGCTTTCATTGGGAAACGGTGCAAGTTCCAAAAACTTGATGATGACTTCGTCGAGTAGGTTCGCACTACCAGGAGCAAAGGCTTCGTGGTGTCTACGGAAACGATGCGCATGAAAGCAATCGCTATCGCTAAGCACATGAACATTAGACTTGCGGACTTCAAAGCCAGTCGAGGATGGCTTCAACGTTCTATGAAAGGGCACCAACTCCCCATCCACCGTCGAACGACAGTGTTCCAGAAGCTGCCAGCCGAATTCGAGGACAAAATAATTATGTTTCATCACTTTGCCAGAGCAGTTCGGAGTGAGCATGAGTACGACCTCTCACAGATAAGCAATGCTCATCAGACCCATGTCTGGCTCGGTGCCCCTGAAAATTGCGCAGTGGAAGCCAAGGGGCAAAAAGTGGCTCTGTGCGCTCTGCTGGCGCCCAACAGCAAAGGTGAACAGTGATGCTTTTCATCACCGCTGATGGAAGGAAGCTTCCCCCCTGCGTTGTCTTTAAGAGAAAGACTCTCAGAAGTGCAAGATGCCGGGCTAGTTGGTAATCCATGATGAAAAAACAGCGCAAGGAACGAGACGAAAACACGAAGGAAGAAGACACAGACACGGGCGCCCGTGTCTTCTTCCTTCGTGTTTTCGTCTCGTTCCTTGCGCTGTTTTTTCATCATAGAAAGACTCTGCCAAGGGAGAAGTTCCTCCAGGGTATCGTAGTCCGGGTGCAAAAAAAGGGTTGGATGTCCGACGAACTGTTCACAGACTGGCTGAAAACTGGCAGAACCGACCAGGAGGCCAACTATGCCACATAGCCCTTCCTGTGCTCGACAGCATATGAGGGCATATAAGAGACCTAGCGAAGACTTGTCTTGCAGACTGCCGAACGGACTTGGCTGTAATTCCTAGTGGCCTGAGAAGCCTGCTGCAGCCGCTCGATGTTTGCGTTAACCGGCCATTCAAGATGGAATTTCGGTGGTGCTACACCTAATGGATGGCCGCGGCAAACTTCAGAACAACTCCGAAAAGGTGGCTGAAGCGAGCGTCTCTCTAGCAAGCGCGCATTTGGAATCTCTACGCGTGGCGTTCGTTGTAAGCGGGCACCATCTCAAAGAGTTTGAGTCACGGGGATGTCAAACTTAATGGACTGCACAGAGGGCAACCAGCTTTGGGAGCACGCCAATGAGGCGAGATCGTCCGACAGCGATGAGTGCCGATGAGCTGAGCTTATCCGATGGCGATTAGCCCGAAAGCGGTGATGAATGATGAAAGAATACGTTCGTATCTATCGCCAGCTTTTTAATTATCTGACACAGTAGTCGCAGTGGCAGTACTCTGTGTTATAGTGTTTCTATCGGCCTGATTCGTGTATAACCCGCGCCTGAGAAAATTTGATTAAAAAAAGTGGGACTTATAAACGAGTTAATGCGGTATGCACGTAAAGGGCAGTGCGCACTGCTCATGTACGTATATGGCAAATCAACAGATGTTTAGCGCCGATTATGGCAAGAGTTAATATGCCGAGCACGTCACCATTACAAGGAATACAAAGTTTCCGTCAGCAAGTGATATGTGGTGCGCTGAAGAAATGCAAGTAACAATAAAATGCAAGACTAAACTTAAGAAGGACCAAAAAGAAATAGATTCCTCACAGGCACAGAGAGGAGATAATCAGTAGCATGAAAAAAAAGCACGGAGGGTGAGAACCACATTCTGAGTACACAGGAAATAACATTTTTGCTAATTTTTCTATGTTGTATAGTTTTTGTGACCACAGTTTTTCTTGTATTTTCGTTCTTTCGCAAATTACTTTATATGCAACATAATAGTCTCTTTTAGAAAACAGGCGTTTCAAACGTAAATGTCTGCGGTCTGTAGAGGTACATTTTGTCGCATTCTTTCATTATTCCCTATTTTTTTTAATTTCCGTTTTTAGTCATTTTTTTTACTACTGCACTTTTGCTGAGCGTCACTGAACGGGCCGCCGCTGCCGCCAACACTGATGCCTGCAACAGAGGCACAGTTTCCGTCAAGCAAACAATTCTGCCTTTTTGCCACAGTCTCAGCACCATGCTTGGTGCTGAATAAATTGAACTTGAACTATGTAATAGTAGCCGTGCATGCATGTTAATACGTTAGAATCTAAGGAAGCCATATTGCTATCAAATTAATTCAGGCCTAAATGAGGCATCAGAAGGGTAGAATTTTAAAAAGTACACTTGTATTAAGTTCTTTGCTGAAGTGGGCTTTTATCCTGGTGGCTCTCTCGTGTTATTTTGATACAAAGGCCACTTGTCCAATAGCCGCGGAAGCCGCTTTTGGCCTCGTTTTGCTATGAAAATGGTAATTCGACAACAAGCTCTATAACTGGACTAGACCCCAGCAAGCCATAACTACCGCCAACCCGCCGTAGAGTGCGGTTGGAGAAATGTAAGCTCGGCACACTCTCAGTTATGAAATCGCTCGAGACGTCCCTGTGCTCCCCCCATCCGCACAGCTAATCGGCCCAATACTGCAAATATATATTGGCAAAGACCGTTCATACAAAGGAGCAGAGTGAAGCCATCCATTTTCCATACTGGGTCGATTACCTGCGCTGCTTCAAGGATATGCCCAGAAGATAATAAAAGAGCAGACTGGAGTAACTTTTGACACGCAGTGTACATTAGCGGTCGTTGTGACGGACGGACAGCCAAACTTCGCTGGCGCCGACGCCACCAAAGCTCTTTGGTCATGGCGATGAATAGCAGCGGAAACTCTCTCCCTCTTTTCAATTCCGCTTCAATAAGTGGGTAAACCCAGGACTGACATTGCAGGGGCTTTCGAATGGCGGCGCTATCTTGGAAGTGGACAGTACAAGCTGTCGCCACTTGTTGAAATTATACCTTCTATACAATGTTTCTTTTTCTCGCGTCTTTTACCTCTTATTTTCTCTCTTAAACTTAAATCTGTGCATTTTTGTCACGAGCGGTTTTGCGCCTGTCAATAATGTCGAAGTTTGTTACTTGGGAACAGTTTGCGTTCTTGACGGCAGGCGTCGCTACAATCTGTGGCCTCCAGAATTTTACCACAATTAGACAGCCATTTTTTAATCTTGCCGTTTTTTTACACGCCCTCCGCATTTTGAGCGGCACCCTACATCAAGAAGATCACGTCATCACCTGGACCCTCGGAAACGAAGGCCTTGACGGAAACGTCAAAGCTGACAACCTAACTCGCGATTTCAACAGCCGAGCGGGGGCTAGCAGCTGAGACATGTACCTCCTTTCGACTCACTACTCTACGCACCTAGAGACCTTACGACTCAATGGACGTATCTACCCCCTCCTCATAAACACCTTTATTCGGCGAATACCTACACGCCCCGCTGGATTCAGACTCTCTCTTCCCCAACCTCCAACATCTTTTTTAGACAGTCTGCATTTAAGAAAAAAACTGCGAGTTGTGTTGTTTAACGCTTTGAAGCGATACAGCTATGAGAGATGCTTTAGTGGAGAGCTCTGGATTAATTTCGACTGCGCTGATGTCACTTAGCATATGATATTTTTCTTGCCTCAGAAGGATATTAGTCTCCCAGTACGCAAGGTAATGCATTGCATAATTTTAAGCACTTAAGCAGCGCGTGGTTTGTAGAAAGAGCGAGAGAGAATTTTAATAATTTTAGGAGAAGTGTGCCTGGTGGTTGACCTGGCATGCTCCTCAGATGAGGGTGAAAAATGAGGAAAAGGAAAGGAAAAGAAAGTAAAGGTGAAATAAAGTGTACACGACACTCGCGCACTCACACACAGGATCATCAAAGCGTGCCTATCAAACCCGTGCCCCTGAGATAAACTAGTGGGCCTTTTTCCCCACGCGCAGCCGAAACCGCATCAGTGGTTATTCGAAGAAGGGCATAAATATATTTGATTATTTATTGAATGCTTCAAAGCATACCGTTGCCGTATTCAGACTTTAAAGACACATGTTTCACTCACGGTCTTCCTCCCCATTTGAACTCAGAACCAAGAATGTTTTGGTGTTCGATAGAGATTTGTTGTGGCAATAAACATACTTCACTGTGCAGTGCTAACTTCCGCTTTCAAAATGCTGCCATGCATTCAACAGATAGTCTTCATCTGTACGTATTCTTAAGGAAGAATCGTTCTTGAAGAACTTTGACGTGGTCGTGTGTACTGAATTTCTATAGTGAAATCACATCAAAAATATCTGAAGAATTTATATTTATAGAATTTCTGTATTGAAAGTACATCAAGAACTTTGATGTATTCGTGTGGACTGAATTTCTGTAGTGAAATTCATCCATACAAATGTTGATGGTATGGCAGTTGTAGAGTGAACCGCAGTGGTGAGCCTGCTGAGTAGTACGGCAATTGGACAGCATATACGGCAATTGCACAGCAGTGAACGAACCTACGCACTTTCCCAGTTATATATGCACACTAAAAACACTTCAGTTCACTACGGTACTTCGAAAAACGCGGTCGAAAACGCGTTCTTATAAACCGCTGCAGTACACACACCACGAGGCCATGACGAGCAGACTGGAAAAAAAAGAAGTCAACAAAGGCCCGACGGTACCGGCGGCCGCCTAGCGGCAGAAATTCAGTTTCGCTTTCAGTTTTCACTTGTAGTGTGTACGGGAGCTGGAATGCATTTGCAGCATCGAAGCAGCGTACACAGCGATTGCTAGCAGTAGCCAGTTATGGAATATTAGAAGCGATTAAACATGCTTTATTTCTTCCGACTGAAACGTTACTATGAATTGGCCCCCTTTCAGATTTTTTTTACTTTCACTCCAGCAGCTGCATTTCTATGGTGGCAAAAAATATAACAAAATATTGTAGCCTATGTCGTCGTCGAAAGACGAGGGAGCATGAAATGTATGGCAGGCAAAGCATAGCACATTCTAGGACGGCTCCCTCCCGAACAGATATCCCGGAATACTCCCGAAGAAGTTGTGCCGTCGCCTTCAGGAGGAGTTCCTTCACTAGTTCGGCGGCAGTGTTGTTGACACGGGACAGGTGTAGTGCGGTCTTACGGCAGCGTTCGTGCGAACAAGCGTAACATGGATCGGTGGCATGGACTCAATGACGTTGTTAGGTACTGTTTCTTGGATGCGTCATGCTTGTTTGCTGTTTACCGCAAGCCGGGGCGCAGGCGCCTTCTCAGCCTGCCGTCTGCACGCACGTCGTCCTGCCGCAGCGGCTTTCGAGCGGAGAGACCGCTCGTCTTAAGGGCGGTTCACATGCAAGCGAATTGGCGAACAGAGCGAAGCGGCGCGGCGCTGCGAAGCGGTTCGCGAGCTTTCGTTTCATATTCATCGCCGCTGCGCGTTTCCCACCGCTGCGAAAATCAATGTTGTTGGCAAAAGATATGCGCCTGCAACCGGTTTTGGCGGACTGCAAACACAAAAAAGGCGTAATTTAAAAGCATTATTTTGTCATTTCTTTTCACAGTTTATTTAAATAAATATAAATATTGCGTTTTAAGCATTAAACAGCACTTTATACAATTTCTTTTTTAAACAAAAGTTCGTACGTGCGGCGTACAAACTCGCGTGGCAACGCCGGGCCTGTCATTGGTTGAGATGCGGTGCTGCCGCGTCGCCGCCGCGAAAATTTCTAACTTGCCCGAACCTCGCCGCTCCAGCCGCTGGGGCTTTCTCCGCCAGAGGGTGTTTCACATGCGAGCGCTTCGCTTGCATGTGAAACAGGCATTACTGGCGAGTTCACACTTGGACATTCGGCGGCGAGAGGAAGCGGAAACCGCGGCCGCCGAAATGCTGTCTCGTTCACACTTCCCGGCCACCGCTTCGCCGCTCATCGTCTGTGTGTCGTCTGCTCACGGCGTACACAGATGTGGCAAGAGGTCAATCGATGCTGTCTACATACCAAAACTTTATGCACGCTTGAGTACGCTAAATGCAGCTATTTTGTCGGGCGTTACATTTCTAACATTCTCACTTTTAAAACGCCCAGTGGCGCCATCTGGTGGTTAGGACAGGAACCATTGTTGTCAACAACTCGACGCCCCTCTTAAGCCTAAAAGGGGAAGAATCGTCACCCGAAATAATAATTGAAGGAAATTTATCGCTCAAACGTTTTCTTATGGGCGAGATAAGACAAAGCGAAAGACCGCTGTCTCTTTTATGGTATGTGAACGTGCTGAAAAATGCAGTAACAGCGACGAATCCAGTCCGAAGCGAGGCGTCCTGCATCGAAGGGCGCCGCCATGTTTGTGGCCGCGGGTACTCGCCTTCCTATTGGCTGACGAGATTCGGCGGATTTTTTTCCGGCGGCAGAATTCGGTCCTGGACCGATCGCCCTTTCCGTTGGGTATTTCGGCGGAATCTCTGCCACGGCAGCGGATTCCGCTCGCTCCCGCCGCCGAATGCCCAAGTGTGAACGCGCCATACGCGCTGCGCTTGTAACCCGAGCAATCTTCGAAGGCCCGCGCAGGGACGGTGGCAGGGCATTCGTGGTGAGCTGGTTCACAGAGGCGGGAGAGGGGCTGGAGGGTGCCGTGTTATATGTTGGATAGGCATAATGCCACTAGGTCTGCAGCATTGCTCTTCATAAAATTAAATGAATTAACAAAACGCAGCGGTGATTGAAAGCAACACATACCGAAGAGAGGGCAGAATGCGGACTGCAGGGTGGATAGAAACCATCGAAACGCTCGACAGATGTTTCTACGGTCCAGTAGACCTTCGGCTCCTCTTGGCGCCCTAACGGCCCGCACAGCGTGCTTCCACTCGCAGCGAGCCGGTTCCGAATTCAGTGGGCGGAAGGAAATGTTCGCTTCAGGTTCTAGCAGTTATAGATCATGTTCTCTGCCCGGTGCGCTGCGGTGCATAGACGATGTTCGCGAGTTTGCCCAGAACGGGAGCTGAAAGCACTAAGTGCCTCAAACGCCCGCGTGTTGTGCAATGTAAGTGCACGTTAAAGGGCCCCGGATTTCCGAAAATAGTATGGAACTTTCCAGTACAGCGTCTCCGATAGCCCAGGTTTAGCTTTCGGACATGAAACGCCGCCTACCGCAGCATTTATTTTTTATGAGTTGCAAATGCACCTCCTGCTGCTCGTTCAGTCTTAGGGAGCTACGTGCGTCGAGGCAAAATAAAATTTTTGTTTTGCCCTCTTTGCACTTAGAGTTTCTCAAGTTCTTATGGGGACCTAATTAAGTTTAGGTCTCCACAGCTGCCTTTCTTTCAGTTGACACAGTAGTTGCTGCAAGAAATAGCTAAGTTTCGTCTTGTTTCTTGTGCTTGATTTGGTGCATAAAGCTGAATGATTTGGCGCTGACAGTACTCTGATTTAAACATAATGTCGCAAGACGTCAATGTAATGATTTTTCTATTCACTGCGATGCAGTCGTAACTGCTTTGCCTGGATATGGATTCAGCACAGGAGCACGTTATTATCAAAACAACCAAGTGAACCAAATTTTTCTTGCCGCTGCATGTATGTTCTCGACTGCCAAAGATTTAAACCATGCCTCAAATTGAAATCCTAACGAGCGCATACTATTGGCGCCATTAGCGCGTTTGTACTGCTTTCATAATTAAGTTTTATCGTCATGTGGAATGTTGCAGTCGCCTCGATGCATTAGTAAAATGTGGATAAAATGCCGAATTTGCATGTTACTGCTTCAGATGTGCATGTGATGTTGTCTCAGGAACTACACTAACATATTTTGTTCCGTAAAGCACATAAGGTATGGCTATACTTTCTGTTGTTTCTTTTTTTCAGTTTTTCTTCCTCATTTAGCCGGACATGCAGCACTGAGCAGAAGCCAGCTTTACAATTTTGACAGGAATACCATTGCACCTCGACGGCACTGCCAGGAGTATTCGGGCCACATGCACCCGTTCATTCAAACTTCTAAAATCCCTGGGTGCAGGACGGGAGCATGTGTAATAGAAACTCCTAATTTGTCAGGCTATGCATGGTGTGCATGAAATTATGCACCCATTAAAGGTGTGAAATTTTTTTACAGTGTACGGCTTGGTTAAAGTGGTCCTCTATATGCACGTCTCGTGGTCTTCCACATAGTATAGAAACAGTGTCCATTTATGCGCGGGCAAAAGTAGCCGCTGCCGGGTCCCATTAACGCTATAGCGTCGTACTTTTAAAGGTGGAGCTTAGGTGTTGTGAAGGTGCCTCTATCGTCCCGATCTAGTAATTAAAAGTCATATGCTTAACCCTTTCACACGTTATATGCACACGACGTTGTACAAAGCGAACTCGCAACTTTTTTTCTGAGTGGTCTGCACCTAGCAGTGATTTTTTGCTTCAGTTGAATTTAGCATCCATCATTTCGCGAATAAGCACATTTTTTTTGTAACATATAGCGAACGCAGTACATAATATTTTGATAAAAATTAAGCGGAGTAGTGCGTCGTCCGCTATTATTCTGCATACATATTTTGCTACCAGCGACATATTTTTTTGCCAGAATTTCAAGCGTGATTTGCCCCTTAAAAATAAGAAACGTTTCCATGATCCTTCGGGTGTTTACTTGCTAATTCGCAGCATTTAGATACAGCTATTCTCTTCAATCATGCCAATTTGTCTGATATTTTTTGCACGTCCCTGCAAAATATCAGCCACTAAATTTTGCACTGGAAAACTACCAAATTGTTTTTCTTAAGGCCTGAATGTACTATTTAGCGGGAAAAAACATTTCATTTCGATGGATGCAAAAAATGGTCAAAATGTTAATACTGCCTTTTTATTAAACACTTTGTGTCCTTTTGTACGCTTTCTGCACACTTCGTAAATTTTGCATCAATTGTACTTCTAGCCTCGCCGCATGCTGCAGTCGTTGGTTGCATGTTATTACATTTCATTGTTCACTCTTCTCTCTTCTGGTGCTGCTTGCTCTAAAGCAAAGTTGTTTTGTTGCGCAACCTTATTTACGCCTCATGCCTGCGGTCAGCGACTAATCACGCGTGGCTCCTATCACCGGTCTGAGCCTCTCTTTTTGCTCACAGCTTGGTATGGTGTGCCGCTCCGCCCCTTCCATATTTCAGGAGAGTGTGTGGTAAGGACTATGTTTATGTATAAAGGCTCTCCCGAATGACTTTCGTGTTTTTTTTTTGGAGTCACCCTGAGTTGGCGTCGCCGACACCGCGAAAGGAACGAGGACTGAAATTTTGAATGAACTTAAACGTTCGAAGGGAATCTGTCGCGGCAGGATCCATCGGATAGATGTCGCGTATTTGAGGGACCAGAGCAACAGTGACATCGAAGGATGATTTCACAAAGATTGGTCAGCAGTACACAGGAGCCGTCACTGGGGGTGATTTGCCCTTCATCTGTACCAAGTTACGAATATAGAGTCCTGCATAAGCGTCTTGGAAGCGTTATGTGAAAGAAAGGAGGGAAGAGCGTTGGGGAAAAATTATCTAGTCTGCTTAATGGCTATGTCATGCATTAAAAGAACGTCGTGGTGCGCATACCAAAATAATCGGCGATTTACATATTAACTGTCCATTTTTTGTTACTCTTTAGTCACTTCTTCCAATAAGGGCAAAACAGCACTTGGCGCATAGCTCTTCTGTTCCCCGATTTATTCTGTCTGCTTCACCTCGGTGGCGCCCCCGTCGCGCCTCACCCCAGAGTGCTAGCTGAATTTCTGATCCTTCTCCGATGCTTGCTTTCCCACGCAGGTACTTCGCCATCGTGCACCCGCTGTGCGGCCGCCTGTCCCGGTGGCGCTCGGTGGCCATCATCGGGGCGCTCTGGGGCTGCTCCGGGGTGCTCTCGTTGCCTCCGCTGCTCTACTCCCGCACCCGCTCCTACCGCTACGTGGACGGCAGTGTGCGCACCGTCTGCATCCTCGTCTGGCCGGATGGGCCGCCGAATGCTTTATACGCCGACTACATGTAATAGTGCATACCACCTCCATTGACTGCGGGGATCAATGTCGACAAGGTGCTGGTACTTGGATTCGGCAAGCATAGCCATCAAAATTAGGCAAGAAATCAATCACATTAGCTGACAGATGGGAGGCAAAACGCGTCGCTTATTTTCTTTTCACCTGGTGCCCACGAGTTTTCAGCATATGATGTTATTTATACGAAGCGGCACTATATCGAATACCGCAGCGGTGGCCAAGTGGTTGAGCATCCGCCTCGCATGCGGGAGATGTGGTGTTCGATCCCCAGTGTCGCCGGGTACCAACCGGTTATGCAATGGGTGCAAGCTTTCCCTTGGCCTGGTGCTCGGCTTATGAAGAGTGAAATTCTTGGGAAATGGGTCTTTGATAGCACCATCAGTAATCGAAAAATACCTTGTGCCATGGCGCTCTTTGGCCGTAGTTGCCCTTGCGCCATAAAAATATATCATCTTTATCAACACTGTATACAATTTTCGTCGTCTCGTGCATCCAAACCACCTAAATATTTATTCCCGCCTCAGTTCCTTCCCACCTCCGCTGCGCGTATTATCATCAGCGATATGAGCGCGAACACAGGGGCGCGTGTCCGATAGCCTCGAACCCTACTTGCAACGATATGTGGCGGCCGCTTTCAGAAACAAAGTGGAAAGGGAGGTGCCTTCTTCCCTTTCTCAGAATTTGGCAACACAGCGAGAACCCTTTCCACAACTTTGCGAAATGCTGTAACAAGGAAATGTTTACACTGTGTGCCATGCACGCGCTCCCGTGTTCCTGCTCATATTGCGCACACATGTATACACGCACACATGCAGACCAGTGCGCTGTGCGATGTTATCGCACGTTGATAGGCAGTTTCATCTGTGCGTTCGCAAAAGCTTTATGTACGCAATGGGCGCACCTTACGCGCACTGCCGCCCGTACTGACAGCCAGAGTTTAGTTCAGAGTGGCTAGCGCAGCGCCCTAGACTCGTAACATACTGTGGCGCCATCTGGTGACGGCAAGTCAAAGCTTCTGAACTGCGTGCCGAAGAAATTTTTTTAATCATTTTTATTAATGGCAGTAATGTCGTTAGAGCTGTTTCCGTTCGTGTTTGCGCACGTTAAACTGAAAGCGCTGGTGTGACACACAACGTAACATCCGGCCAAGTGCTTGTACGCAAGCGCTTGTACGTTATACTATATCTATTGACCGGCCAAGCTCAGCGCGGTGCCGTTGGTCATATGATCGCTGTCATTTTAGACATTTTTTGGCCGCATGGGAGCACCTAGCATTGTTGGAAAGGTCCGTGCTTAGTAATGCAGTAGGTATTGTTGCAAATGGGTCGCAAGCCCCAAGGGTAGCGTTGGCCTGGCGGCCTGGGGCACAGCTGGAAACATCCGAAGGTCCTGGCAAAGGATGAGTCGACTGCCAACAGAACAACTTGTTTATTCTAGCATCGCAAAAGAGCAGCCGGTCAGGGCGACCACGTTACTCGACGCAAGAAATCGAAGCCTCTCTTTGGCGTCCGGGGCAGCTGCCTTTATACCCTCGGAGTCGAGGGCAAGAAGGAACGGCTCAGGATGAGGCGCACGAGACGGCGACGCACGACATGTTGAGACGTGACGTGACGCGTCCGCCGGTCCGGCGCCGGTCAGACCTCCTCGCCTCCCAGTTGGGGAGCTCCTCTAGCCGGCTGCCGCGCTTTGACAAGCGTGGGCACCAACATGCACAAACACACACTCACACACGAAGACACGTGGCATTGAAACCTGCCTGGACGCGCTTGGCGGGAGGCGTTGCGGCAGCACTGAACGGGCCAAAATGACCGCCACTTTGAACGAAGCCCCGGCATCCGTTGCATCCGCGCCGGCTATACCGCGCGTCGTAGGCGAAACGTAACAGACCGCCCCGCCGGGAGAAGGAGATCCCGATGGTCAGGGGACTGCATCCGCTGTCCGGAGGGATGTCGCTCGATGATGGTCGTAATCGAAATCGGTCGTCCCTCGTCGTTGCTTGAGCGCAGCGCACAGAGAAGGCCTCGTTCTCAGGTTCAGGTTCACACAGGACACTGCAAATTGACTTCGGGAGAGTTGCCATTTTTGTTCTCGTTCCCAGCAAGCGTTAGAACTACGCCGAAACGCAACCGCTCAGTCAGCAAGCACGAGACAACCCTCACTAAGCTCTGCCAGGCTCTTTCCCCCTTTATACTACTGCCTAGTTCCTTACAGTAGTCAAGCAGCACTCAGAACGCGTCCACAAATGGGAAAATTGCACTAGAAAGCACGTCATCACTTTGAAACACTAAACAAAAGCAATATGTTAAAAATCTCGCCTCAGGAAGAAATCATCAGTAACAAACAACTTTGAGGCGGATTCCTACGTTAGGGACCTCGACTTAAGCCATCGGCGTTACCGTTGAGACTCCCCTTTTTGTAACGCACATCAAAGGAATATTGTTGCAAACCGAGGCTCCAGCGCAGGAGGCGGCCATTTTTGGGAGAGATGGTCTGCAGCCATTCGAGAGGGCAGTGATCCGTCTCAATGATAAACCACGAGCCGGCTAGGTAGCATGACAATTTCTGAACGGTCCACACGAGACACGCACACTCTTTCTCGGTGGCGCTGTACGCCTGCTCACGACAGGTCAGCTTACGACTAGCATACAGGACGGGGTGTTCCACTTCTCCATTTTCCCGTTGGCACAGTACAACGCCCATGCCTCGCTCACTAGCATCGCACTGAACAACGAACCCTTTTGTGTAGTCTGGCGATCGTAGCACAGGCTGGCTTGTTAGGGCGCTCTTTAGGGCGCTAAAAGCTCTTTCCTTTGTATCGCCCCAGACGACTGTTTGGGGCTCTGTTTTTCTTAGAGCATCCGTCAGGGGAGCCGCGATATCGGAGTACCTGGGGATGTACCTCTGATAGTAGCCGGCGACACCTAAGAACGACCGAATATCGGTCTTTGTGCGCGGTTGCGAGAAGTCTCGCATAGCGGCCACCTTTATTTCAGAGGGGCGGCGACGACCCTGTCCAATCACGTGACCGAGGTAGACAACCTCGGCCTGTGCTAATTGGCACTTGGGAGCCTTGACTGTCAAGCCCGCTTCGCGCAGGCGGGTTAGCACTGCCCGCAAGTGCGCCATATGCTCTGACCAGGATGCGGAGAATATCGCTATGTCGTCTAAATACGGTAAAGCGAATTCTTCCTGTCCCCGCAACACTTTGTCCATGAGGCTTGAAAAGCAGTATGGCGCGTTCTTCAAACCAAAACTCAAAACTGTAGGACGGAATGTTCCCATTGGTGAAATGAACGCCGCATATCTACTAGCCTCTTCTGTAAGTGGAACCTGCCAATAACCCCTGACAACATCTAGGGTGGAAATAAATTGAGCGCTACTAACTTTCTCAAGGCGCTCCTCGATGTTAGGGTTCGGATAAATTTGATCCTTAGTGATGGAATTAAATCTGCGGTAGTCGACGAAAGGACGAGGTTCCTTGCCCGGTACCTCAACTAAAATCAAAGGGGAGGTATAATCACTCTCACCCGCCTCAATAACACCGAGCTGTAGCATTTTCTTTACCTCAGCCTCCATAATATTGCGCTGGCGGGGTGACACCCGGTACGCCTTGGATCGTACTGGCTCTGGGGAGGTAAGTTCTATTTCATGAGTAAGGACAGAAGTCCTACCAGGCCTCTCAGAGAACTGACCTTGAAACTCTTGTAAGAGTTGGTGTAGTTCGGTTTTCTGCTCAGGCGACAGCGGTGCTTTACTGATTAAGTCACTAATGACCTGATCGGTGTCTTCCCTGTTCGTCACTGGGCCTAGTCCCGGAAGCTCGACCGGAAGCTCTTCGGGAACGTTTACCATCATATACACCACTGCTTCCTGTTGTCTATAGGGTTTGAGCAGATTACAGTGGTAAACTTGCTGTGCTTTCCGTTTTCCTGACAGACTCACCACGTAGTTAACATCCGACAGTTTTTGAACAATCCGTGCTGGGCCCTCCCACTGCACGTCGAGTTTGTTTTTTAGCGATGTGCGCAATATCATTACCTCATCGCCCACCTCAAAACGACGGGCCCTAGCTGTCCGATCATAATAAACCTTGGCCCTCGGCTGGGCCTTTGCCATTGCTTCACCTGACAACTCCTGTGCCCTTCTTAAGCGTTCGAGGAGCCTAAGCACGTACTCGACCACGACTGGGTCGTCGCCCCTGCCTTCCCACGAATCTCGAAGCATGCGAAGCGGAGACCGCAGCGAGCGACCGTACACCAGCTCAGCTGGCGAAAACCCCGTAGCCGCATGCGGCGCGGTCCTTAATGCAAACATCACCCCAGGCAGACACAGCTCCCAATCACTTTGTTGTTCAAAACACAATGCTCTCAACACGCGTTTCATGACGGAGTGGAGCTTCTCAACGGAATTCGACTGTGGGTGGTACACTGAGCTGTGTAACAGCTTTACCCCACACCTTTCGAGAAAGGCTGTCGTCAAAGCGCTAGTAAACACTGTGCCCTGATCTGACTGGATTTCCGCAGGAAAACCAACTCGCGCAAATATGGACAGTAGTGCATTGACTATCTCAACTGAGCTGAGTTCTTTAAGCGGCACTGCTTCAGGGAACTTTGTCGCTGGGCAGATCACAGTCAAAATGTGTCTGTACCCCGTGGCTGTTACCGGCAAAGCTCCCACTGTATCCATAACGAGCCGTCTAAAAGGCTCCGTAATGATAGGTACCAACTTCAACAGCGCCCTCGATTTGTCCCCTGGTTTGCCAACCCGCTGACCGGTGTCGCATGTCCTCACAAAGTGTTCTGCGTCACGAAAACACCCTGGCCAATAGTACTCTTGCAAGAGACGGTCCTTAGTCTTCTTAACTCCTAGGTGTCCGAACCACGAACCGCCATGCGACAAGCGCAACAGATCCTGACGGTAGCACTGAGGCACGATCAGCTGATCGAACTCCACTCCCCTGCGGTCTAGATACTTCCGGTACAGGACCCCACCTCTTTCCACAAAACGAGCATTTTTCTTGGCGATACCTTCCTTGACAATGCAGCGCATGTTTTCTAGGCTGCCATCCTTTTTTTGCTCGGCTATCAAAGCCGACCGGCTGACTTTTAGCAACCTATTAAGTCCATCTGACGTAGGCGCGATGAGCAAATCTGCAAATAGCTCTTCTAACTTTCCCGTGTCGGGCATTTCCTCTCCAGTACCTGATGCCTTCAACGCTACAGGCTAAATTTTATTCAGTTCGGACGTGCTCTGAATATCAGCTTGCTGCGCCTCCGACCCTTTCTCATTGTTCGACAACGTCGGCCCCGCAACTACCGCCTTTGCAGCGAGCTCCCGAACTCTCGATCTGGTTAAGGCCTGAACGCTAGCCTCACCAAACAAAAGCCCCTTCTCGCGCAGGAGGTGATCGGACCTGTTCGAAAATAGGTACGGGTACTGCGGGGGCAGCATAGATGACACTGCGGCCTCCGTCTCAATTGCTTCGAAAGGTCCTTCAATAAGCACTTTTGTTACGGGCAGACACACGCTATGAGCTTCCACGGCTTGCTTGATCCATGCGCACTCGCCCGTGAACATATCGGGTTCTACGTAAGAGGGGTGAACTACATCCATTGTAGCTGCGGAATCACGAAGCACTCGGCACTCTTTCCCGTTCACGAGGAAGTCTCGCATGTAAGGCTCGAGAAGTTTCATGTTCTCGTCAGTGCTGCATAATGACAAAATAACGACTTTTGTTTTTGTTTCTGGACACTGCGCCGAAAAGTGACCCGGCTTCTGGCACGTATAACACACGCGCGCTTGCCTCGTCTCGAACCGCTTTCTGCGTTCGGCTTCGGCTGCCGCCGTCTCCTTACGTTTGGTCGGACTGCTTTCACTCGCATCCACACTACGTGTGTCCCCCCTTGCTCTCATGGGTGTGAACTTCGGCCTCTCAGACTTGGAGCCAAATTCACCCTTTTGACCGTCCTTAGCTCCGCGAGCCCGACGCGTCACAAACTCCTCGGCGAGCTCGGCTGCTTTAGCCACTGTACTAACGTCTGGCCTATCCAAGGCCCAGTACCGCACGTTCTCAGGTAACCGACTATAAAACTGTTCCAGCCCGAAACACTGCAGAATTTTCTCGTGGTCACCAAACGCTTTCTCTTCTTTGAGCCACTCCTGCATGTTTGACATAAGCCTGTAGGCAAACTCTGTATATGACTCACTTCTGCCTTTTTCATTTTCCCGAAACTTCCGACGGAACGCCTCCGCTGACAGCCTGTACTTTTTTAGCAGACTCGATTTCACTTGGTCGAACTCCTCTGCCTCCTCTCTCTTCAAGCGAGCGACTACGTCGGCCGCCTCGCCGGGTAACAAAGTGAGCAAGCGCTGTGGCCACGTTTCCCGAGAGAACCCCTGCTTCTCGCACGTTCGCTCAAAGTTAACCAGGAACAAACCAATGTCCTCTCCAAGCTTAAACGGCCGCATCAGGTCAGTCATTTTGAACGATACTCGTTCTCCTGCACCGTGTGCCTGACTTCCATTACGAGCGCATTCCAGCTCTACCTCGAGACGCTTCATTTCCAAAGCGTGTTGACGGTCGCGCTCTTCTTTCTCTTTATCTTTTTGTTCTTTACGTTCGCGCTCATCTTTCTCTTTTTGCTCTTTACGTTCGCGCTCGTCTTTCTCTTTTTGCTCATCTCCTCAATGGTCTCAAGGCATTCCGACAGCTCGTCATCCTCAGCCTCCAACTTAAGAATAGCCCTTAGCAGTTCTGGTTTTCTGAGTTTGTCTGAGACATCCAGACCCAACTCTCTTGCAAGCTCCAGCAATTTCGGTTTGCGCAATGACTTCAAATCCATGGCTGCTCCGAATGCTGCTTTCTCTACTGCCTACTATTGTCTTGCCGCAAACTAACCCGGCAGCAACGACAACCACAATTACCAGCTCTGTTTCTGACACTAACAAAAGCCTGGCAAAACTCAGAAGAAAGTCTCGCACTCACCAAACCTCGCAGCCAAGAATTCAGCGCAGTCGTTCCGCTGCAGGCAACCAGTCATCACACAGGGCTCTGTGCACTGCTCCCGGATGGTCGTTGTGCTGCTCAGCATACAGTTGACCGCATATCTTCGCTGCTGGCCTCCGTTGTCGCGATCCCACCGCTGCCACCAGTTGTTGCAAATGGGTCGCAAGCCCCAAGGGTAGCGTTGGCCTGGCGGCCTGGGACACAGCTGGAAACATCCGAATGTCCTGGCAAAGGATGAGTCGACTGCCAACAGAACAACTTGTTTATTCTAGCATCGCAAAAGAGCAGCCGGTCAGGGCGACCACGTTACTCGACGCAAGAAATCGAAGCCTCCCTTTGGCGTCCGGGGCAGCTGCCTTTATACCCTCGGAGTCGAGGGCAAGAAGGAACGGCTCGGGATGAGGCGCACGAGACGGCGACGCACGGACATGTTGAGACGTGACACTTCGTGACGCGTCCGCCGGGCCGGCGCCGGTCAGACCTCCTCGCCTCCCAGTTGGGGAGCTCCTCTCCCCGGCTGCCGCGCTTTGACAAGCGTGGGCACCAACATGCACACACACACACACGCACACACGAAGACACGTGGCATTGAAACCTGCCTGGACGCGCTTGGCGGGAGGCGTTGCGGCAGCACTGAACGGGCCAAAATGACCGCCACTTTGAACGAAGCCCCGGCGTCCGTTGCATCCGCGCCGGCTATACCGCGCGTCGTAGGCGAAACGTAACAGTAACCTGACATATATTAAAAACAGCTTGGTCCTGTGTAATCATCTACTTACCTACAGTATCGAAGTACGCTGTCAAAATTGGCAAACCATAGGCAAAAAAGAAACGTCACCCATAATACAAAAAGGTCTTTGACGCTGGTAATACAACTAAAGTGCTAAAAGACTACTATAAACAAGGGTGTGGCTTTGCAATTAGAGACGATTTCTCAGCTCGAGAGTGCGAGATTACGAAGATATTCTGACGCTGCAAAAAGCTTGTAACAAAAATCGGCGAAACGGTTTCCTTAGCCTCCGAAAAAGTACCCATAAACAGACAAATATACAAACTGCAAGATGAAGGTAATGACATAGTAGTAATAAGAAGGGACTCGGCTGCTTCTCATAGCGAAAAATAAGAGCAAGGTGAAGCGGCTGCACTGCGTCCTCATCGTTAATCAGAGAGTCCTAAATAACCAGTATAAGAGTAAGTTCCCGCAGTCTATTAGAAACTTGAAGCACTTGATTCCTCGGCCTCGAAGCAGACTTTAGTGCTCCTTCAGAAACGTAGCTCACAGGCGACATCAGGGACTTCGAGGCAGCGCCCCCAAATTACACAAACTACAGACGCGAGCAAAAAAGCATAAGTACAGGTGATGTGCCAGCGGAGCGGCAGATGACTACGCTAGGGGCTACGATATACGAACCCGCCAGTAAAAAGAGTGCCAGGCGTGTTCCCAAACCTCGGCGCGGCGCTAGCCGCGGGATGCCTCTTCGCCGGTCTGCTGGCGTCGCTTGTGCTAACGTTTTTTGCCCGCGCCTGTACGTAAAGATCGCCAGATACAGGATGAAGCCGTGGTCATTTTGATAAGAGGAAAAAATTCTATTCTCGGTTCTTCCAGTCGTTGGAGGCATTGAAGCAAAATTTTGAAAAGTATATGTTTTTTGATCATCCTCCGATCGCCACGCCTCGTCAGACTGTGATGTCAGACGAGGCGTGTCAGACGAGGACCCTATCATGCGCAGGCAGTGCAAACGTAGGTAGATAAATGTTGGGAACTTCCCAGCCTTTCATTACGAATGGCACCTTCACTGAAGGCAGATAGGAACTGGGAGATTTATTAATAAAAACATGATTACAGCATAACTTCATTTTGTCAAGTTTGAACAATTCTTTTATGAGGAAGGAAAAAACAGCTCGCAATTACAAATTCGCATACAGCAAATGAGGACCTAAATTCAAAACTGCGCCGTCAACTGGTAATTCAGCCTCATGACTACAGACATAATACGGTGTTTCGCTGCTAAGATTATATTTTGCATGAATTTATCTCTCAGTAGGCCTCCTGCATCTCTGGCAGCACACAGTTCGACCTGTCGTGGCGAAATATATATTTTAAAAGGCTGGTTCTGCAGTCATTTTAGACATTTTTGCACCTTTCCCAGCAGAAGTAAAAATGATTCAGTTTTACACTCGGTATCACAGGCGATGCGCTCAGGCATTGAAGGTTTAATCTAATTGTATAAACAAGTTGAAGGGACTGGTACACCATATAAGTACCGAAGACGGGCTGGGTTCGTCCTCGCAATTCGTACCGGTCATCCCGAAGGCGAGAATCTCACGTCGTCACTCCCACAGGTTCCCACCCCTTCGAGGATGAGCTTGGTTGTCCCGATACTTCCAAGCATAAGCTACCTTCAAAATATAGCGCTAAAAAAAAATCATACTTGCAAATCTTGCCGAAAATAGTTTGAAAGCTAACAGGCAAGTAGCCTGTAATAGTGACGGCTCCCGCGAGGACCAATCTGCACAAAAACGAGCAGAAAACTAAGGTGTGTTCAAATGGGCGTGTTCAGAAAAGTTCAGATGTGTCTCCTTCCCGCCTCGAAACGAAAATCTCTTCGTTTTTTTTTGTAATTTACACAAGGGAAGCACGATCATATAAAGCTCACTGAGGAGTTTTTGACAGCTCGAAACCTTAATCCTCGCAGTCGAAATAAGGAAGGAAGGGTGTACAATAGCTTGACGCCATGTCTCGTTTGTCGTCACTTTCCGTGGTACCCACACGGCACTGCTTCGTTTGCTCCAAGCAGTAAGAGGGAGACAAAAACGAAAAGGAGAAAAAAGGGAGCAAAACTTGGTGCTAACACTACGATGTGGTGTTGTGCGCGGTACCCTGTTTTGAGATTACGATATAAATGCAACCCTTTGTCTACCAGACCCACTATTTCACAGATGTTATCGTTTCCGAAAAGGAGATCACGGGGAGTTAATGTGAACTTTCCCGGCGAACGCTTTAGGCACAACTTAAAACATCTGAAAATAATGTGCAGTGAAACCGCACTATGGTAGGTGTTCTGCAGTGAAGACGTACTCTTTATTGCTTTCAATAATTTACTTTAGTGTTTTATATGAAAAGAAGTTTCAATTTTTCGCTGTTCTTTTCGTTATGTTTATATTCGCATGCAATGGAACAGTGAAACAATCGGGATTTTTCTTTCCTCTTGGCAAACATAATTCCTGAGGGTGATAGTTAATCCTGTTCGGCGATTCTAGCTTCCCTGATTTAATGTGGGAGACCAGGCGGTATCATTGCTTCTGCTGAGAAATAATCCTTGACGCAACATTACACTTTAGTCATACTGAAATCACTCGAACCAGCGTATTAGACTATACTGACATCTAAGAACTGACACCATTCTAATAACTGTCGAAGGATATCAACGCCGATAGTCGCGACAATGTGGCACAAGTTCAAACGTTGTGTTTTGCATCCGTAAATACATGCTGAGTAAAACAAAATCGTTAGGAACTCACAATACTTGCATAATGCGAAATATCATTGTTCAATTTAAGTGCGATGTATTGTAAAATGCCTAAGAAAAAACCGGGTTAAGTGCCGCCATTAACGGCATGAAATAGGAAGTAATGGCAACCAGAAGAAATCACTTTATCGTCACTCTTCTCAGCTTCTTAAAAAATTTTCCTTTTTTGCAATACCGTAAACCTAAATATCCTGAAGTAAGCTTCGGTTGTGAAGAACAAAATCAGAATACGACGAATAAATTGCACAGCTACTTTCAACTCGTGTTTAAGAAAGATTACAGAAGATTTCCTCATCAAGACTCTTGCAGTAGTACGAAACATTTAAAAGCACTCTCAGTAACCGAGACAGCGATGTTAAAGCTTTTACTAAACCCACACACAAATAATTGAATGGGGCCTTATAATTAACTTTTTTTCAAACGGTGCTCCCAATGGATAGCGAAATACTTGTCTATATTGTTTATTAAATTATCATCCGGTAAAACATCAAGAGAATAAAAAGCAGCCAGAAGTCACTGTTATACACAAATCAAGCAGCAAAGATGTTTCTACCTAAAATTCTGGAACACCTCGTAATTAAACATATAAACCCATATCTTGAATATGATCATTTCTTATGTTCAGCATGGTTACCGAAAAGTACTATCAACTGGCACCAAACTTCTCGAGCTAATACAAGACATTTTCCTTAGTATTAGAGCCGGAATAAACCTACCTCACCTTTCTTGACATTTCTAAAACCTTCTGGCGTGTTTCTCACGTAAAGCCAGAAAAATAAATTAAAACCCACATTAGGTGATGGTTTTTGTGGTTGTATGGGGGTTTAACGTCCCAAAGCGACTACGGCTATGAGAAACGACGTAGTGAAGGACTGCGGAAATTTCGACCGCCTCGGGTTCTTTAACGTGTATTGACATCGCACAGCAGGCGTGCCTCTAGAATTTTGCCTCCATCGAAATTCAATCGCCGCGGCCGGGATCGAACCCGCGTCTTTCAGGTCAGCAGCCGAGCGCCGTAACCACTGAGCCACCGTGGCGGGCTCATTAGGTGATGGCCCCTTTGTAGACTGGATTCATGACTTTTTATCTAATCATTATTTGTTTGCGCAAGTTAATAAGCATACCTCGCCAATAATATCCGTTACCTCCGGCGTACGCCTAGGATGTGTTTTGGCTCGAATTTTATTTTTAATCTTTATTAATGGCCTTCCGACAAATATCTATGTAACCACAAGGCTGTTCGTAGAGAACTACATACTGTACCGTGAAAGTAATTCCCCTGAAGATCATACCGGCTTATACAGCACACTGGAAACTGGACCAAATAGGTGTATGAATTGGCAAATGGAACTAAATGATAAAAAATCCGTTTTCTTAACAAATAACGAGAGAAAACGAACTTCAATTTTTTCATACAGCATTAACAACACTACTAACCCCATACATGATGGAAGCCAACAGTCACAGAAACTGCTTTATAATCAATTATCTTTAAAAGAATTATCCCATTAATCTTCCATCGATTAACAACAGAAATTCTTTAAAAAAATAAATATCCCTTATCCTTCTTGGTTTCGCTGACTGTTGGGTTCCCTCATGTATGTCATATATAACAAGTCCCTCTTTTACCTTCCCGTGTCTAGTCAACTACTAAACCCAGTGAGCGACTATAAATGTCTTGGCTTGATCCTCACGAATAACTTCTGGGGGGACTGTCATGCCAATCACGCCATAGGAGCCGCTTCGCAAAGGTAACTTCCTTCTGAGGAGGTGCCTGGAGGGGCGCCACCAGAAATCAAAGTGCTGGCTTATAAAACCTTTATGCGATCAGCAATACAGTACGCGCAAGTCATATGGTTTCCAGATACTGAACAAAAGATAAACTTGAAGGGCTACAAAGAAACGGTATCAGATATATTTTCACAAATAAAGAATGGCTGATTCGTCAACTGACCCACATGAAAATCTGTTATCCTGCCTTAAAAACGGCGCCATAGTAGCAGGATCAAAATTTCTCTGCGAACTCGTGCATCGCCATCTCAATAAGGATAGATCCAAGTTTATCAGCATAGAAGATACATTATCTACACGCTATAAACACTCACCGACCTTAAATAACTTTTTATGCCATTCTGACTGTTTTGGGACTCATTCTTTCCTTTTATGCTGACAAAACTAAACACCCTGGAACCATAAATTACGCAGAGTTCAACATTGTATTAATTTGAGACTATGAAAAAATGTCCTCTATTAAAAATAATTTTGATCCCGGAGGTCCATATCAGTGGCGACAATATTGGCTGCAATATAGTACTTCATTGTCCTGAAGTGCTTGCATACTCAATACCTTTTAATAGTCTTTCTTGGCTCTATTTTTTATATATATGCGGTAGTCACACCACTTCAAGTTGTTCTTGATGAGTCTCTTTACTAAATATTTTTTTAATTCATGTTATTGTGTGCATTTAAGCGCTTCTTTTATTTATAGCGTTTTTATTATTACAGATGACTGTTCTTGCCCTCAAACTTTTTTTTCATGATTGTTTTAATACACTCTAGATAATACATAACTATTTGTCCCTGACTATGACCACCCCAAGAGGCATCTGCTACTTACAGGTGTGGGTGAAGTGTGGCACCAAGGGTTCGCGAACATCTGCAGGGACATCCCCGCAAGGGGATGATGGTGAGCAGTGCGCCACCAAGGAGCCGAGCAGACGCGCTTAGCCATGCGTGGCTCAGCCGTGTCGGGGGAAAATGGGACCCAAGTGGTTTGGTTAAGCCGATGCCGAGCGTTTGAACCTTTAAGGCCCGTCGGCGGAGGCAACACATCACTATGGCCCCAGCTTTCCGTAGACGGCACCTCTGGATTGGCCCGACCGGGGAAAATCGGCAGTCGCCTTTTCCTCCCCTCCCCTCCATCTTTCACTTTCTTACCTTCTTTCTCACGACTCCCCTATCTCCTATCACTTATTAAAATTCCCTTTTGAGGCAGAACCCTTCAATCGCTCATAATCGCGCGTCCGCTCTAACGCTGTCTTCCACGAATAACGCGGCAATTAATCAAGATAGCAGAAAACGAATAAAAGTTTCAGAAAGAGGGGACAAAATATAACCCTCACGCCAAGTTTAATCACTGTAGAGCGGTCAGTTAATTAATTACAACCAATTATAGCGAAAAAAATAAACAAACCAAATGCGATGATATCGCGCGGACGTCGATATAGCGACGGGAGAGGGTGACGTCACACCCGAGGTCATCATGGTAACGGCGTGCACGCTGGTGGCGCCACCTGCGCGCCACCACCAGAGAAGCCGGAGAAGAAGAGAAGAAAAAGGCCAGAGAAGCAGACCGCAAGCGCCAACAACGTCGTCTAGACCGAAAGTGTGGCAAGGTAGAAACAACATCATTGGCATTCCCCGTTCTCGCCTCGGAGTGTACACTTCGTCGTCGGCAGCATCATGTCTGGTCGCGGAAAAGGTGGCTAAACCTAGTTCCACGGCACGACGGACTGACGACGAGGGTCCCGCAGATACCTGGCGGTTGAGGATATCTCCGCTGAATAGCGGTGAGTTGGCCAACCGGCTGGTTTTTTCCTTGACGCGCGTTTTGCATTCTGTGTAACGCGTTGTGTTAAGGACCGATCCGAGCGGGGAAGCTAGCAAGTGCGGGGCGCACGTGCGCCCGGTTGCGCCGCGATGGCGGCCGCGAAAAGGCTTAAGCCCTTTACCTTCTTTGGTAGAGTGCCGCACGGCACTACTACGGTTGAGCTTACTAAGATTTTAGTGAAGCGTTTCTCTAAGAATGAGCTAGGCGGCGTGCAGGACTTTACCGGTGGGAAGTACTAAGTCTTTCTTAAGACGCGCGCGGCAGTAGAGAGGTTCCTGCAAGACCCCGTGGTCGAGGTGAAGGGCACTTCCGTGACCTTCGAGTACAGAGGCACCCGAGCGAAGATGGTGCGTGTCTTCGGATATTCCGCGGAGCACCATGACGTAGAGCTAGCTAGCGCGCTGGAGCAGTTTGGGAAGATCGTTAGCGTGACACGGGAGAGCGTGACCGGGTTTCCGACGGTCACCACAGGGATTAGGCGCGTCAAGATTGAAATGAAGAGGGCGGTTCCGAACTTCCTGGACGTGATCGACGCCACCGTGCAGTGCGAGTACGAGGGCGTCGTTCGCGTCTGCCGGAAGTGTGGCGCTCAGGGCCACATGGGGGCTAATTGCGAGACCCCGCAGTGCGTTAGGTGCGGTGCCTACGGGCACGAGACATGCGAGGCCGCGTGCCCCAAGTGCGGCGAAGACCACGACGTGCGGGCCTGCAAGAAGCGCACTTTTGCGTCCATCGTAGGCGAGGAGGAAGAGAACGCCGTGAGCCAGGCAGCAACCACCACCGAGGCAACCGAAGAGAAGTCCGAGGAACCAGTAACAGCAGTGGAAGAAGTCGCATCCGCGTCTCTGGAGACCTCAGCCGAAGCTGCAGGTCCAGTTGACGAGGTTCCGGCTACCCAAGAGACAGAGCAAGACAACCACGTGGAAGATAACAAGGTGGAAGAAAAGATGGACGCCACGTGCGACCGGCCGAAGAGGAAGCGCAGCCCCCGCGGAAAAAAGAAGACCAGCCCCGTTGCACCTGCAAGCAGTAATTCTTCAGAAGGGGGGCCCTTAACCAAGCGCGCATTCCTTAAGAACCCGCCTCCCCTTTCTAGCTCCGGGGAAAGCGAGTCTGAGAGCGAGGAGGACACTCACAAGGCTAAACCCTGTCAATATTGTGGGGGGAAGACATGTGACTGCGAGGTGATTTCAGACAATAGTTATGACTCAACACCCGACTCCCCTCCCAGCTCGCCTGCTGCGCACCCGGAGGGAATTCCCCCCAAGTCAGCCGAACAATAGACCCTATTCTCCCCCCCGCTCTCCCCCCGCCCGCGCTTCGCCACCATGGCCTTCTCCCTTGTGCTAGGCACGCTCAACTGTAGGGGCCTGACAAGGGCAGCTAAACAAGCCGAGGTCGTGCACGAGGCGCGAAGCAAGCGCATCGACGTGTTAGCATTACAAGAGACTTATGTCCATAGGCACGAGCAAATTGCTACCTTTGACGCGTCGTTCGGCACGAAATCGTACTGGAGTTTTGGCAGGAGGGGTTCGAGGGGCGTCGCGTTAATTTTCCTTCGCGACATCGGACTCAAGGTGCTGCATCATGATCGGGACACTGAAGACCGTATCATTTCCGTGGATTTAAACAACGGCATGCGCGTGCTAAGCATTTACGCACCTTGCCGCCACGGCGAACAGCATCAGTTCTTCGAGGGGTTAGACGATAGGCTGGTGGGCCCGGCGCGCGTCATTCTCCTTGGCGATTTCAATTGTGTACTGTACCCAGACGATAGGCGATCCCATCGCGGCTCGACACTACGTCCCTATCGCGAGCAAACTAGCACACGGGCACTGCGTGCTCTCGTGGACGAGTTGGACCTGACGGACTGCTGGCGCGTGCTACAGCCGGGCCGCGCGGGAATGACCTGGGCGGGCCGCGGCAGCGAGAGTAGAATCGACAGGGTGTATGTCTCGCCGAGTCTTTCGAGCAGCCTTCAGTCAGCATGGGTCTTTCCAACCGCCCTAAGCGACTACAGATTGCTGATCACCCGTCTGTGTGCCCCAGACATTGCACCGCGCGCCAAGGGATGCTGGAGACTGAATGTCAGGCTCCTCGATGACGAGAGCGTAGCCCAAGATGTCGCGCGTGTGATAAAACAGCACGTCACCCCATCCATGACAGCGTGATCTTGGGATGAGATGAAACAACGCGTCAAGGAAATTTTTAAAGAATGGGGGGAAAAGCTTGCGCGGAAAGAGCGAGAGGAGATTAGAATAGTGACCGATAGCATTATCGCGCTGTCCGCCCCCCTCTCTCAGGGACCGAGCATAGCCCCATCCCTGACAGCGCTGCGCGGGGAATTACATCACCTGCTCAACCGCCGCTGGGACCGGCTTCGCGCAACTGCGCGCGCCGAACGATGGGAGTGCGAGGCGTGGTGTGCTAGGCATTTGTTGCGCCGCCGACTCGCCACGAAGAGCGACACGCTCATCGCGATAGAGGACCCTGTCACAGGCGTTTTAACAACCAGCGCAGACGGGGTGCTTAACTACGCGCGGAACTTTTACGAGGATTTGTACACAGCCGCGCCTTGTGCTCCGGACGAGTTCCCTCTGAAAAGTCCGCGCGACGAGCCCGAAGTAGACGCGACTTGGGTATCCGAGGACGAGCTTTACGCGGCGCTCCAGTTAATGAAACCGAACCGTAGCCCGGGTACTGACGGACTTCCGCCAGCCTTCTACAAGAAGTTCTGGCCTCTCCTGAAGCGCCTTTTGACCAACCTCTTCAACACGCTGTTGGAGCAGGGCGCGCTTACCGAGAGCATGAATGAAGGGCTGATCACCTTGCTGTGCAAGGATAGCAGCAAGTCTACCGATTTGAGAGCATGGCGGCCTATAACATTGTTGAACAGCGATTATAAGTTGCTAGCCAAGTGTCTCTCCTTGCGGCTAACGCCAGCTCTCTCTACCATCGTCGGGCCACAGCAAGCTTGCTGTGTCCCAGGACGTTCGGCAGAGCTGTACGGACTGGCGTTAAAAGACTTGTTGACGTGGTTAAGGTCTCGTGATCTGGGAGGGCTATTGCTCTCCCTCGATCAGGAGAAAGCGTTCGACCGCCTTGACCATAGCTACTTAATTAAGCAGCTAGAACACGCACGCATAGGAGAAAGCTTCATAAATATGGTTCGAATTCTCTATGCAGCACCACGCGCGGCAGTGATCGTCCAGGGACGCATCTCTGGATGGTTCCCTGTAGCGCGGGGTGTTAGACAAGGCTGTCCGCTCTCACCGCTTCTGTACGTCATCGCCATTGAACCTCTTCTACAGCGTCTAGCAGCCGACACGCGCGTTAAACGTACTGTCCTGCCGGTGGGCCCCCCTGCTGTACCTGTGTTCGGATACGCGGACGACATCACCATCGTCGTACCGGACGTAGCATCAGCAGCGCGCGCACTAGAAATAACCGAGCAGTATTGCGAGGCAAGCGGGGCGCGGCTTAACAAGCACAAAAGTGCTGTCATGCCGCTACGCGATGTTAGACCGCCAGAAATAGCTGAGGTACCTTCGGTTAGCGAGACGCGTATGTTGGGCTTTTACTTTAACAGGGAGGGGCCTTCGGCGCGTAACTGGGAACATGTAGCGGAAAAAGTAGAAACGAAAACAGCTGACCTCGGACGACTGCGGTGCCCCATCACAGCACAAGCTACCATCATTAGGACCCTGTTAATCGCCATAATTAGCTTCAGCGCCAGTATCCTAGAAATTCCTGCAAGCGTGAAAAAGAGAGTAGAAAAGTCAATTTACAGATTCCTTTGGCCAGGCGCACCAGACAAGATCAGGCGCGTGGTAGTCAAGCAGCCTAGACTAAAAGGAGGACTTGGAATTCCGGACCTAGATGCCCTAGCCAGAGCGCTGCATGTGCAGTGGACGCTCCGCGCGGTCGAGTGTGATATGCCGCTGACGCGAACACTAACATTGTTCTTTTTGTCAACACGGCTAAGTGCCTTCACGCAGCAACCGCTGCCGCACACCGCTCCCCGCGCGGGGACGCCGCTCGCATTTTACAGCGCCGCGGCCGCGGACATGAACCTCATAAGAGCGACTTTCACCGAGCCCCCACGCGAGATTGCCCTCAAGACTATGTTGAGCCTCCTGACCCCTGCGCTCCTGCCACATCTTCATCGGGAGTTAATGACAGCCGAAAAGCCGACGTGGAAGTACCTGACGGCGCACTTCTTGGACGCGCGCCGCGCTTCATTCATGTGGCGATTCGTGCGGGGAATCCTGCCAATTAAACGCCGCACCTTTGTTTCGCGAAGCTCCGGACTTGTGGATACGTGCCCTTTCTGTGGAACTGCGGAGACATCAACGCATATCTTTCAGGATTGTGTAATACCAGCAGCGCTTCTCGAGCGTCTCCGCGATCTGTTCGGCCTCCCGGGCATCCCGTTTCAAACCATCCGATACTTTAACCCGATGCCCGGCGAGGCACGAAACCAGTTCGCGCTGGCGCTCGCGGAGATTAGTTATCAAGTTTGGGTGGCCCGATGCCACGCGGCTTACAACGGACGCATCCCCGACCTGATGGAGGTGAAGAACAAGATAAGGAAGGAGCTGTGGTTCCACCTCCAGCGCGAAAGAAGACACTTGGGACGGAAGAAGTTTTGCGAGGAATGGCGACCGATGATCATCTTTGAATAATGCGGAGAGAAGATAAGCATCAAGTATTAGGAGACCAGCTCGCAATGGGAGTCGATCCGCCGATGAGATATGAGTGCAGCGCAAGTGTACTGTCTCGCCCTCGCGATGGCATCGCCCTCACTTGCTAGAGCCCCTTGGCAGGGAAACCGCCTGCAGCCCCAAAACAAAACCGCCCTCACCCATGTGGTGTGGGGGGCCTTGCCTGGGGCTGCGCCTGAATGGTGATGGTTGGTTGAGATCTGTATTCTCACTGGGAGACGGCACTTATAGCGTCGTCCTCCCCTCCCATCTGACAAGGCAAGGTAGAAACATTTGTGAGTGCCCTTGTACACTGTAAAAAATTTCACACCCTTTAAGGGAGCATAATTCTATGCACGCCCTTGCACCTTACAAATTAGGAGTTTCTATTACACATGCTCCCATCCTGCACCCAAGAATGTTAGAAGTTTGCATGAACGGTTGCATGTGTCCCTAATACTCCTGGTAGTGCCGTCCAGGTGCAAGGGTGTTCTTTTCAGAAACGTAAAGCTGGCTTCACCTCAGTGCAGCGTGTCCAAATAAATGAGGAGGAAAAATTGAAGAAGCAAAAACAAAATATAGCCCTACCTCGTGTGCTTTACGGAATAGTTACTGTGACAACATCACATGCACGTGTGAAACAGTAACACGCATGTTCGGCATTTTATCCACGTTTTACTAATGCATCGACGCGATTGTTAAGGCAACATTCCACATGGCGATCAAACTTATTTAATTATGAAAGCAGTATAAAAGCGCTGATGGCGCCTATAGTACACGCTCATTAGGATTTCACTTTGAGGCATGGTTTAAATCTTTCGCAGCCGAGAACATACAAGCAGCATCAAGAAAGCTTTGGTTCACTTGCAGATGGAAAAAAATGAGACTGATCTTATTACAAATACCAATAAAATTGTTGGAATGATACCTATGCCGTGAATGTGGGGGTTCATTGGTTCTTTTGATAATAACGTGCTCCTGTGCTGAATCCATATACAGGCAAAGCAGTGACGACTGCATCGTAGTGAATAGAAACATCATTACATTGACGTCTTGCAACAATATGTTTCAATCGGAGTACTGTCTGCGCCAAATCATTAAGCTTTACGCACCAAATCACGCAAAAGAAACAGAACCAAACTTAGCTATTTCTTGAAATAACTACTGTGTCAATTGAAAGAAAGGCAGCTGTGGAGACCTGAAGTTAATTAGGTCCTCAGAAGAGCTTGAGAAAGTCTAAGTGCAAAGTGGGCAAAACAAAAATTTTATTTTGCCGTGACGTGCGTAGCTGCCCAAGACTGAACGAGTAGCAGGAGGTGATTTTGCAACCCATAAAAAATAAATGCTTTGGTGCGCGGCGTTTCATGTCCGAAAACAAAGATTCTGGGCAGGAGCGCCAATGTCACAGCGAGGCTTGTGCTGGAGGCCTTCCACATTAAAAGGCTATCTGATGGCTGCGCGAGTGATCCTTCCTTACAGATTTATACTTCTGAATGTGATTTTCTGGATTCCCTTTCGCCTCGTCACGGCGCTGGTGTATGACGTGTGTGCCTCCAACTGTCTGCGCATGCTTGTTTTTTCGGATATATATTCCGGGTGTTAAGACCCAATAAACAGTTGGTAGTAGCGCTCGTCTGTCGTCTTGTGTGTTTCTTCTCTGTCTTCGTCTAAGTTTTGCGCTAACTTCTTCTATATATAAACATGGGCTATCGGAGACGCTGTAGTGGAAAGCTCCGTACTATTTTCGGCAATACGCAGTCCTTTAACGTGCACCTGCATTGCACAACACACGGGTGTTTTAGGCGTTTAGTGCTTTCAGCACCCGATCTGGGCACACTCGCGAACATCATCTATGGACAGCAGCGCACCTGGCAGAGAACATGAGTTAGCACTGCTAGAACCTCAAGCGAACATTTCCGTCCTCCCGCTAAATTCGGAACCGGCGCGCTGCGAGCGGAAGCACGCTGTGCGGGCCGTGCGGGCGCCAAGGGGAGCCGAAGGTCTACTGGACCGCACGAACATCTGTCGAGAGCCTCGATGGTTTCTATCCGACCCTGCAGTCCGCATTCTGCCCTCTCTTCGGTATGTGTTGCTCTCAATCACCGCTGCGTTTTGTTGATTCATTTAATTTTATGAAGAGCAATGCTGCAGACCTTGTGGTATTATGCCTACCCCACCTATAACACGGCACCCTCCAGCCCCTCTCCCGCCTCTGTGAACCACCTCACCACGAATGCCCTTCCACCGTCCCTGCGCGGGTTCTTCGAAGATTTCTCGGGTTACAAGCGCAGCGCGTAAGGCGAGCGGTCTCTCCGCTCGAAAGTCGCGGCTCTAGGACGACTCGCGTGCAGACGGGAGGCTGAGAAGGCGCGTGCGCCTCGGCTTGCGGTAAACAGCTAACAGACAAGACGCATCCAAGAGTACCTAAAACGGCCATTGGGTCCATGCCACAGATTCATGTTACGCGTGTTCGCACGAGCGCTGCCGTACAACCGCACTACACCTGCCCCGTGTCAACAACACTGCCGCCGAATACGTCGAACTAGTGAAGGATTCCCACCCGAGGGCAACGTCCCAACTTCTTCGGGAGCATTGCGGGGTATCTGTTCGGGAGGGAGCCGTCCTAGAATGTGCTATGCTTTGCCTGCCATACATTTCGTGCTCCCCTCCTCTTTCGACGACGACATTGGCTACATTTTTTTTTATTTATTTTGCCTCCATTGAAATGCAGCTGCTGGAGGGAAAATAAAAAAAATCGAAAAGGGGCCCAATTCATGGTATCTTTTCAATCCGAAGAAATATATCATGTTTAATCGCTTCTTATTTTCCATGAGTGGCAACTGTTAGCAATCGCTGTGTATGCTGCTCCGGTGCTGCAAATGCATTCCAGCTCCCGTACACATTGTAAATGAAGACTGAAAGCGGAACTGAATATCGGCCGCTAGGCAGCCACCGGTACCGTCGGGCCTTTGTTGACTTTTTTTTTCCAGCCTGCTCCTCATGGCGTCGTGTTGTGCGCGCTTCAGCGGTTCGCGAGAACGTGTTTTCGACCGCGTTTTTCGAGGTACCATAGTGAACTGAACTGTTTTTAGTGTGCATATATAACTGGAAAAGTGCGTAGATTCGTTCACTGCTGTCCAAGTGCGGTATATGACTTATAAGGACAGAAGCAGCCGCTCTGCCGAATGCGTTTCTTTGTTCTAGATTGGCAGAAAGAGCGGCGGTCGCTCACATTGTAAAGACTTGAAGCCACAAAGCACGGGCGAAGTTATTATGTGCGCGTGTTCATGGCCCATAATGTAGTTGCACTGTAGCAATCGTTCTCCTGAAGTAGGCGTTAGTGAAAAAGACGAGCGTTGCCGTGATGTGGAGACGTAGAGCAAGCAGCTCAGCACTACCACGAACCTGCCTCGAATGGTAAGCGGTCCTATTTCTTCATGCATGCTGGTTCCCATCTTACAAAGGACGTGTTATGGAAGAGCGGTCTCAGGGCCTGTCATTTCTAAGTACCTAAGTGTCAAGATCTGCAGTGCGACAGGCCGCTCTTTCCTTGCATCTTAGGAAGAGTAGCAAGCGCTGAACAGAGTCCGCCGAGAATCATTTTGCACATAGCTGCTTTTGTTTGACGAAATGAATGTTGCTTAGTACTGCCGCATGCTGCTTAAGAGCTCTACTATTTGTGTTCAGTCAAATATAAAGCCGTTTAACGCTATTTCGTCAAATTCCTTGCCCTATGGTTCATTCGTGCGTGGTAATTTTTGCAGCTGTGCGTAGGGACTGCACCGTATCTCTGCGTAAATTGCATTGCCTAAGCGTGACGTCTGAGATAAACTTTTAATTTTGTCTGCTGCACAGGCGCTGACTGCCGGTCGTTTTGTGCATAAGGCCGCATTGCAATTTGTTGACGCTGCCATCTATTTTGGTTTTTGTTGTTAGAACGGCACCCATAATAAGGAATCCTGTGCTGTTCAAGCTAGATATATTTAGCTTGCTTTTTCACGTTCTTAAAAGTTCATTGTTTGGCCAGAG
Source organism: Amblyomma americanum (assembly GCA_030143305.2). Taxonomy (NCBI): domain Eukaryota; kingdom Metazoa; phylum Arthropoda; class Arachnida; order Ixodida; family Ixodidae; genus Amblyomma; species Amblyomma americanum. Next base: position 58,861 of record JARKHS020027044.1, read on the forward strand.
TGACTTAATTAATAAATTTTGGCGGTCTGTAATCATGATGGTATTAAATGGATGTCTGCAGGAGAAACGCCCACATGGGACCCCACAGCTTTCACCTTGTTGCCACTGGGAAATACTAATGAGCAGTATGGAAAGAAAGGTGCCTTTAAGTTTTTCAGCAAGCTTCTTTTTATGTTGTAAGTTAGGTTCTCTTTTGGGCCACTTTCTGTTCTTTACTTCATCAAGTGGCGTCATGAAACAGGGTACATAGCCTAACCAAGCCCTTATTTATTGGTACATCCTTGCTAGTTCTTAGTCAGCACAGGATTATTGCAAACGGATTTGTTTGTTGTTGAATGTAGCTGTTTGAAACCCTGATTTAAACGAATCAGTGCCAAATATAATGGACGTTTTTTTTTACATTTCTATTACATTCAAGAAAAACATTTTCAATACCTTGTGCTTGGCGCATGATGGCCTTAGTTTCCTATGCGCCATAAAACACAACACAACAACAGCAAAAGGTAAAGAAGTTAATAAAATTTCCTGAGATGAAAAACAATATAAGACATATCAGCAAAAAAATTCTATTTTTGAGGCACATTCATCCACCTGTTGCAAGGTGACGTGGGCTTCATTTGTTTTCTAATGGCAGTGCGGTTTACTTCTAAAAGTTTAATTGCAACAATTTTTGTTTTAAGCAAGAAATAAATTTGCTATTTTTTTCCCTGCGTTCAATCCCAGCATTGCTCGCTGCACGGTGCTCTAGGTGGATGCTCCTCATATTTGGGTTTTGAGAGGTGCGCTGGCATTTTCATTCACATTTTTTCAATTTAAACTCGAGCATGATGTAAGTCCAGCATTCACCATTGAGAGAGAGATCAAGGTTAGATATGCTGGAAGTTGCGTATTCCTCTTAATGGTATTCCTCTTAAAACCGCCTAGTGAGTTCACCTTCATCTTCTTCAATCATTTGTTGGAGCACCCAGAGGGCAACAGCACACTTGATAGTTTTGTTCACCCATGTAAAGAGCTTATAGGGGGTCAGTATTTGACCTTTGTATGGCCTGTGAATACTTGCTGTTGCTGCCAAGGGCATCACAGTTCCTCCAGTGTAGTCACAAGCACTCTGCGCATGTGACGTGGTGAAAAAGTCCATTCCACTGAAAAATTGAAACCAACTGTAACAAGGTAACCATGTGGGCTAGTTGGTGTGAATCAGACATAACTTCACCAGCGAAAGAACGGGACACCAGGAGAAGAAGCACACAGGACAACGCTGGACTGACTGACAACTGAAGGTTAATCGAGAAACGGCCTGGGTCACCAAACGACGCATGCGTATCAGGCTCACAAAAACCCCTAAAAGGCAAAAAACCTATGTGGCGAATCACCTAGGAGAGGATGCACGCACCATAATTGGCAAACAAAAAACAAACAAAAAGCACAAAAGCACAAAACAAAGCACAAAAACATAATTTTCCAGTCAACCTTGCACTCGTACACTTTTTCTCAGGAATCTAAATTCCTTGTCAGTGAGATATAAAGACGGTGCACTGACGCATGTGTCACTGCCTTGCAACCTAATATGGTAGGCCTCCAGGATTTCCCTCTCCTCCCTGTTTTTTCCTTTTCCGATGACTGACATGTTGTTAAAAGCTGGAACGCAGTCTTTGCAACTCCTGCAGTGACGTGGGAGATTATTCTGATCAGATAAATTTCTCAGGGAATTGTTATGTTCTCGTGCCCGGTCATTAACGCATCTTTTCATTGACGCATTTTCTTGGTAGTACAGGTTTATAGCTCTTATTGATCAGACCGCAAAATGTGCTTCCCGGCTCAGTACTGTTTGTGTTGAGGTACAATAGCAGTTCTGCCATCAGGCCACTTCATTTTTACTTTTTATAAATGTACCCTTCAGGAGGGTTCTGCAGTGCCGAACCTGGCGGCATTGAAACCCAGCACACTATTGTATTCGAGCAGTGGAGTGTTGGTTTGGAATAACTGCTCTGAGAACATAAAATTTGATATGCGGCTTTAAATTTTCATATTTTTGTACCTTCTTCCATGTTTTGTTTAAAACAAAATAAGTTCAATTTACTGCATATGGAAGCGCAATACTTTTTATTTATATAAGAAAAAGTTTAATAGTCATGCGTAAGTGTTTTTTTTGCAAATTTTTCTCAACGCTAGGTTTGGCTACGACTTCGAAATGTGAGATGGCGGCCACAACAGAAAAAAATGTATTCTGCCAAAAAGAAGCTTGGCTAATGTCTCTTATACTCATGCAATTAGTCAGTATTTTTTAAAGAAATCGAAGATGGTCGAGTACTAAGTCTGGATCAGTTGGCGTGGAATGACCCAATGACACTTAGATGCAAACTGTGTGCTGAATTGGAGACGCATTCATGATATTTTTGTAGCTCGATTAATATTGGAGTGTAGGTAGAATGCAAGTTTTTCTCCTTGCATAATTGTAATGGTTCCATATCATGTCATTTACTTTGCCTCTTGTGTGAAAATTTGTAGTGCTTTGTAACTAAATTTTGGCGCAGGCATTCGCCCCATATGAATACTGCTGCTCCTAAACAGTATACTCAACTGGACCAGTGGAATGGTATGACTGTGTGCAAATTTGCTAAATTATCGAGAAAATTTTATTCATTCACCTGGCTGCTTGGTATTTTCATGTTTCATATGTGACAACAGATGAAATGCAGGTCTGTCCTAAGGATGAAGGTGGCCATTTGTTAACATCATTTACAGAAGCGATGTTTGCAAAATGATTCTTTCTATTTATCTAGTTTGTACTTTTGTTCACTACGTGGTGCATGTATGCCTTAAAGAAAGGGAACCAGAACTCTTAGAGTAAAAAAATTTGCCTGACTTGTTTGTTGTGAACATTGTGGTGCCACAGCTAGCGTTTGTGATCTCCAAATGCACACGTTCATAAGCATGTATTATTTCAAGAGTTGCTGCAGAAATGAAACATCAGCTTGGAACCCCTTGTGGTTGTTTTCCATATCTAGACTTCATCTCTTAAGAGTGTGCGACAATATTTTAGTCTTGGCAAAACAGCATGCTGGTTAACAGGACACAGGCATGACAGATACTACGCTGACCAACTTAGGAATTTATTGTTTTGCTCAAAATAAATAGAGGAACCATCAGAAATGCAGAGGAGGATAGTCATGGAATCGTCGTTTTATCACATCTGTTGTGATTATTGATCCAGATAGTCAATTTGTTTTTCGTATACATTAATGACGATATGCTTACTCAGGTTGAACAATTCTTATATATGATGTACGTTTGGTATATCTCGCGCATGAGCTATCAATCATATTTACTCAGAATTTTACATTCTCGAAATTGTGGAATGCACTCATAGTGCGACAAGCGTCTTGCTTCCATGCTGCCATGTCCTGTCTGTGTTGCTGACATGTTCCATTTGATGTATGTTGACACACCGACCGTATTTCCCAACATGTGACGCTCCTCATAACAGAGGGATCTTGTACACTAAGCCACTGTCGCATACTGTAAATTTGTCTCTGTGCTTCGTCTTACACAGGGCTGCTCTGAAGCACCTTTACTAGGCGTGTTGCATACTAATGTCAGCTACTTTCTGCGAAAACAAATTAAGCCATTGCAAAGAAATTCTACAAGCAGCAACAGAAGATCAAGTGCCAAACATTGAAGAACGAAGCCCAAACACTTGTGTGAAGCCAATAATTGACCAAACTAGGGCTGGCTGTGAAGAAGGGTGTGGGCCTATGCTTTCTTTACAGCAGAAATACGTAAGGATAACTGGCCTTTTGGTGTAATTGTTTCTGAACAAGGATCGCAGTAGCTACCCTTAAGGACGTATCTGCAAGAATTGCTCTCCTTGCTCACCGTGGAAGACCTTTTCCTGGCAAAGAAGCCAGGAATGTCTACATTCCTTTCGAACAGCTGTCCAGAAGAAGTGTCTACTCCATTGAAATCAATGACTTAAATTACACGCTGCCACATACCGCCTTGTTTGAGATGGTGAGAGAAGGCGTTGATTCCATGTGAGCAGTACGATTCCAGAACCATGCGGATGGATTCCTGGAGTTGTTAACAATCTATTTTCGTTCTACCTATGTAAAGTCTAATGATGATCTGTACATTCAGTGGCAAGGAGTATGCACCAGTTCCTGCGTTGCACCAATTTTCAGTGACTTTCTGCAGACCTGCCTACCACGATCGCCAATTATAGAGCATTTCGCGGCATGAATGACTTTCGGATTTGTGTACAACTTCTAAGGAATCCACAAGCTAACCAAGAGCAACACAAGGACATTGTTGACAATTTTTAGACCTCCGAAGTTCTTGCCAACTTTGAGCTGACCAAAAAAAATGCCAGTGAAAGTACAGTTTCAATTTCTCGATCTATGACTGTACATCTGAGAGGCCCATATGTGCTTGTGTTATCTTCCGCAATCGAAACAAAAATGCTGTGGCTACAGACGCACTTAAAAATCCCCTAAACAGACTGTGTATTGACCGTGTATTGATGTTCGGCTACTGGATTGCGCTCTCCAGTAGCCGAACATTCCGAGGACTCCGACCATAGAATCAACTTTGAAGAAACCCGCATCCTCGGAACCGAAACAAATTACCACAAGAGGCTCCTTCTGGAATCCTGGCATATCCAAACCACCCCGAACAATATCAACCGCACAAAAGGAAACCTGCCCCCAGTATATTCCCAGGGACTTCGCTCTTCAACGCAACGAAAAAATGTCGTCATCCAGCACCTCCCTGCAGTGCGCCAGCGTGACTAACAGCCTAAACCCCCCTCCCCCTCCCCTCCAGCTGTCGTTCTTTTCACCCCCCCCCCCCTCCCCTCCATACTTAAAAGACGCTAGCTACTGCCCTCAGTCACCCCTGATGAAGGAGCCGAGTCGGCTTCGAAACGTTGGGTTAAAGTTAAAATTTTGGTTGGAGATGTGCAGTGTATTATAAGTCTTCAAACCCAACCAGACAGGCAAATCTGTCAAAATGTTTAGTTTTCATTATATGTATTGTACATCATATATACGAATTCCTCAACCTGCGTAAGCACATCATTCCTATTCTTCATTAAAAAAGAAATTGACTGGATATATAATCCAGCCACGGATATTATCCTTGATTATATAATATCTGGGTAAACATATTCACGAGAGATGTTACAAAATGATGATCCTACGACCTTCATTCTCGGTACTTTGGATGATGCTTCCTGTATTTACTGCGAGCAAAGCAAAAAATTCCGCAGTTGTTAGTCAGCGCTGTATATCTGTCATCTTGTCCGTGTGCTGTTACCCTGCGCGGTTTTGCCAAGAATCATGCACCAACTGACCCGGCGGCTTTCTGTGAAGTAGTTTAGTGACCTCGTGCAATTTTTTCTTAATGGCTTTAGAGTTTAGTGGCTGCAGACACGGAAGATATGTTAGCTTGGCACTTTTGCCTGCCTATCAAGATGTCACATATTTGGTATAATAATGAATGCATGCTTTGTGAGGTGTTAAAGCTGACCACTGTCATGGAAGGGGTTGCATCACTGACTTTGACACGCACACTATATTTTATTATGTCGCAGTGAATGTTACACCTGACTTGTCGTTGGTGTGATTGTAAAGCATTATGAAGTGCCCTATATTTTCATCTGTTGTCGTAGTGTTTTAGGCCTTTTACAGTCCACTCTCCAGCAAGGCCATTGGTTTGCACTAGCTTGTAGCAATTCATGCGGAATTAACTGCATCGCCTGATCACCTTCACTCCATTTCCTAACAGGAAGCTTTCTTGCTCAAACATTGTTTGTGTAATGTCGTTTAGAGCTATTTTCTTTGAAACCACAGTGGCCTCCTTGGAATGGTTAAGGGAATAACCGGTGGTGCTTGCTCGCCATATGGGCAGATTTTATTCTCTCTTAAAGAAGGGAATTGCGCTAAAAAAGACATGGACGAGAAAAGACAAGGACGGGCGCAATCGCGACTGATTTTATTCAGAAAGAACACAAATATATATATACCTAGATTCTTATCCAATCATTGCCTAAGCGCACATGCCAGGAACGTTTTCTCTTTCTTATACAAATTGATACTAGAATCGCTTACGCATTCATCACCTGACTTATCAATGAAAAAAGCCTCTGCGAGTTCACGTGCTACCTGGTTACGACTGCGCCTTAAGATTTTTGTTCTAGCCAGCAAAGGCTGGCATGCTTTATCAGGCGTAGCCAAAGGGCATGCGCCGCAATGTAAGGGCAAATTTGACCCTTTTCCGTTAACCATAGAAAGCTTGTGTTCCCTTAGTCGTTCATTTATACAACGGCCCGTCTGGCCGATGTAAACTTTTCCACATGTCAGGGGAATTTCATACACAGCCCCGACAGGTCTTTCCGGGCAACAGGTCTTTCCGGCTGAACAAGATAGATTGCAGTTTTTAGATATTAACATCACTTTAACACCAGATCACACGTGTTGGATATACTCACCACGAGCCCGGAAAGACCTGTTGCCATTTGAGTCTGCTCATTCTAAGACGGTTAAACGCGCCATTGTTATGCTGTGCCTGAAGGAAGCCCTGCATAAATCATGTGTTCACCTGGTAAAGGACAGCCTCAACAATCAGATTGGCAGGTTACAGAAAGCTGGTTTTCCCGTTTCCGTTGTAGTTGCTGTGGCAGAGAAGCTTCTGCAAAGCTTGAAACTAAGAACACCTCAAGAAGGTGGCGGTCAACCGAAGACCAGACCGGCGGTTGTCCCCTATATTCATAGGGTGTCCCACAACCTTAAGAATGTAGCCAATCGCTACGGTGTGCCGGTGGTATTTTCTGCCCCGCGCAAGTTGGCCTCTTTGTGCCCCCGGATTGTCTCCGGCGAGGAATGCGTGCGAGACTGCACGAAACGTCACGCCACCCAATTTGTCAGGTGTTCTGTCGGGGCTGTGTATGAAATTCCCCTGACATGTGGAAAAGTTTACATCGGCCAGACGGGCCGTTGTATAAATGAACGACTAAGGGAACACAAGCTTTCTATGGTTAACGGAAAAGGGTCAAATTTGCCCTTACATTGCGGCGCATGCCCTTTGGCTACGCCTGATAAAGCATGCCAGCCTTTGCTGGCTAGAACAAAAATCTTAAGGCGCAGTCGTAACCAGGTAGCACGTGAACTCGCAGAGGCTTTTTTCATTGATAAGTCAGGTGATGAATGCGTAAGCGATTCTAGTATCAATTTGTATAAGAAAGAGAAAACGTTCCTGGCATGTGCGCTTAGGCAATGATTGGATAAGAATCTAGGTATATATATATTTGTGTTCTTTCAGAATAAAATCAGTCGCGATTGCGCCCGTCCTTGTCTTTTCTCGTCCATGTCTTTTTTAGCGCAATTCCCTTCTTTAAGTATGTACGACCGACTCGCCCAACAACGTGCACTCCTGAATTTATTCTCTCTGTTAGCATTAGCATGAAAAATATCACACATCATTAATGAGAAGTATGTTGGCATTTTATAATGATGATTGAGCAATGCAAACTGATCAGAAATGTTGTGCTGTTTTTGTGTAAAATGCAGACTCGCACTATGCATGCCGTTCTACAAAGGAAATCTTGAGGTGGCTGAGAAACTGTTCGTCGAGAGAGGATGACTACGCAGCAAGATCACCACTGCGGTTCACTCTACAACTGCCATACTGTCAAGATTATGGATGTTCAGCATAAGCTACCTTATGTTTGCGTACAAGCTTTTCCTGGGAGTTAGTGTCACAGTCCAAGCCTTTCTCAAGCGGGTTTATAATGATGCAAAGGCATGAATTTTTGATTGTTAACTCTGAGCAAATTAGGAGGTAGGTGTCACAGGAAGTGAATCTTATTTTTGCAGCACCATAACAGCAATAAAGAAGGCATGGTGCAGTCGTTCCTTGGATGGCACTAAGGAAGTCATTGCTGAAGGTTATTGTGCATTGTGGATGTCTTTATCCAGAGAATAAAAATTTTCCAAATTTCTACAGTATTGTGATTTGCGAGACACAAAATGCTCTTGGTTGGCGCACAGCCTGTCTACTGCTATGAAGATCTCCAGTAATACATGCATATTACACTATGTAAGCATAGTAATGGTAAATTTAAAGAACACTTAATAAAGCAATAAAAGTGGGAACAAACTATGAACCCACTGCATGCATTTTTCCTGAAGGGTGTAGGGGTGTAAGAAGCGCTAAAACGCCAATGGCTCGGCGGTAATAGCGTGCGATTCGCCCCAACACTTTTAATTACATTTTTTATATTTTTGGACTGATTCCTTCGCGAGACACCCCGCGTGAAAGGTGTATGAAACCACCAAGACTCCTTTCTGGGCGGGGTGCAAGGGCACGAGTTAGACTCCTGAAAACTTGTTGAAAGGTGCTTTATTTTTTACAGTGTATGGCAACCTGCGAAGCTAGAATCGCAGTCGGCAATGCCAAAGGCTTTCGCCTCACCGCACTTAAGTTTGGCAAAGTGCTCCCATAGTTTTTCCTTGCGGCGAGAGTAACCTTTTGTGATCAACCATCCTGAGTTGCGTCATACTGGGAAATAGTTGGGGTGTACAGTTGGCGCGGGCAGGACTTGCAAGTGTCTGTCTTGTCTACTATTTGGGTTCGTGGTGGGTTGGCACTATGACCAAAAATCCTCATTCTATTTATGGCTCCCCTTTTCCAAACATGATTGCTCTCTCATAAGAGTGGAGAAGAATGCAGAAGACTTTCCAGAAGAGAAAGATAACATTCCCCAAATTTAATGTAATCCATATCGAAGCAACGGAAAAACAAGTAAAAGTTATATCCTCATTCCTAGTGTCAAAGTGCTTGACGGATAACTTGGGCCTTGGCTACAAGGTATCAAAAATGGCCAGCGGCGACTTACTTCTTGAGCTGCGTGAAAGCGTCCAGCACACAAAACTTGCAAACATGATATGCATAGGGGATATTCCTGCCTGTCACTTCACATCGGAGTCTGAATACTATCCGAGGCGTCATCTCTGAAATCGATTTTGTCCATCTCTCCGAGAAAGAAATGCTTGAAGGACTTACTGGCCAACATGTGGTAGATGTGCACTGGATGAAGATCCGGAAAGATAGCAAGGAAATAGACACGAAACACATCATCCTGACATTCAACACCCGCACGACGCCCGAAACCACTGAATTGGGCTACCTGAAAATAAATGTAAGACCATATATACCAAGCCCTCGCAGATGCTTCAATTGCCAGAGGTTCGGCCACGGCTCGGAGAGTTGCCGCGGTCGCAAACCTTGCGCGAAATGCGCGTCGAAGGGTCACTCTTCTGATGAATGTGACTGTGCCTCACGCTGCGCAAACTGTGAAGGAGGCCGTGCCGCATACCCCAGTATGTGTTCGTCCCGGACAAAATAAAAAGAAATAATCACGCTGAAAACAAATGAAACCATGTTTTTCAAAGAAGCAAAAAGGCGATACGCTCCAACAAACACATTCTCCTTCACTGCAAAAGCAAACTTCGCCGTGGTGGTGCGTGGGCGAAGTGCTTCACACCAGGCTTTGAAACCGCAGTTGCTTACAAAACCACTGTAGTTGCTTACTGTAGTTGCTTACAAAACCTTTACACTTTGTACCATATATTTTTAAGCACACCTCAAAGTAACGCACCATGAATTAGAGACCTTTTAGAACAGTAGCCGGAATCAGACATGCTAGTTTTAGATATTATAATGCACGCACTTGTTTTTGGGGCAGCGAGAAATTCGATAGCAGAGGTCAGGTCATATAGTGTTTTGAACTAATAATATTTGTTTACTGAACACCGGTAAATTTACGTATCGCGCTCCTGGCCCAGGAAAATGAGCGTTTTATACTTGTCTTCTAGATGTAAGTCTGGTTTCAGCGATTTCAAATGGGATGTTTTTGACAACCCCTATTGAAGCGATCAACAGCCCCTCGAAACCAGCCATTCATCCCCACCATCAGTCAAACCTACAAAACCATGGCGCTGGAAGCTTCATTTAGCAGACTGGCATTTTTTAGAGCAAAAGCCACTTGAGAAAAAAATGTTTTAGAAGCTCTTAATACCAACGAAATAAATGAAAGTTCACTCATTGTATTACTGTTGCCGCACACTTCGCTATCCCTCAGTCTTCACGAGTGGTACGACAGAACCATAAAGTGTGGTGAAGACGAGATTGCAAAGCAGCAAAAAAATTGCTGACGACCTAGCTCTGTTAGGCAAGGACATACGTAGCGAAAGCGCGGCGACATCTGGTTCGGAAGAGTTAATATATAAAAGGCGCGCATTCACCACATGCGCCTTAATTCACGGTTAAACCTTGAGCTGTCGTGGCGGAAAATAAAATAAAAGTCTAAGCACGCTTACCCCACAAAACACCAGGCCACCCTGCCCCTACTCTACCCAAAACATCAAAAGTCTCGGAGGCACACACATGCATCCAAACAGGGGGGACTTTCATTTTCGGCACTATTTCTATGCAATGAAGAAAAAAAAGCCGTCGTGGCGGAGTGGCAGCGTCTCCGCCTCAGATCCCAAAGACCCTGGTTCGATTCCCAGCCTCGACACATAGTTTTTTTATTCAGTGAATAGGCAGGGAGTTGACCACATGGTTGGTCACGTGGCGCGGAGCGGCTGCCGACGACGCGGCTGGTCACGCTGTTGGTCACGTGACCAGTCACGTGGTTAGTCACGTCGTGAGGTTTCCAGAGGATACGCAGACCAGCGAGGCGCGCGCGGCGTCAGCTCCGGCACGCCAGCTGTGAGCCGTGTGACGTCACTGCTCGCGCATGCGCAGCATGGCTCTCCAGGAGCCACGCGAAACTGCTCAACATCGGCCAGTGCAGCTTACGCTACAAAACTACAAAATAACGTTTGGGGTTTATTTCGCAGACACCCCACGCAAGATAACATGATAAACTTTAAAAAAAGCAGGAGCTGAGGCTTGGTGCGTACGTCGCAATGCCGAAAAAGTGTCAAGGGAGAGTTTCGTTTCATCCATAAACAGATAAATCACATCGCAAAAAATGTGGGATGCAGTACACAAACTAGATGCTCGCTACTCCCCGTTCACGGTTCCTCTTCTGACAGCCCCTGGTGTACAAATATAAAAAACAACATTTAATACGTTAACATATTTTCACTGTGTCTAGTTCCTCTCACTATACAGAGTAATTCTTAAAATATAAGAACACAAACGAAACAAAGACTGCCGACAGCAGGGAGTGCTCACGAACCATATTATAGCCCAATTACACGAGACGAAATTACCAGCATACTTTCTTCCCGTAAACAATCTGCACCAGGACCAGATTAAGTCCATTACGAAATGCTGGTCCAGTTGTCGGAGCCGCTGCAGACTCGCTTCTGGAATTTTTAAACAATATATGGGTATCAGGAGAGGTACCGGAGGCTTGGAAAAAAGCCATTATCGTACCATCGTTGACCCGGGAAAGGTACCTACTTTTCCTGGAAAAGACAAGCCCATAGCCCCGTTCAAACATACTTCCAAAATGATATGAAAGCGTTCAGAACATTAGGTTAATGTTTGTATTTGAATCCCGTGAACTTCATTACACCCATCAGTGCGGGTTTAAAAAGCATGTTCTAGAGCCGACCAACTTGTCCGCCTTGAGAACGCAGTCCGAGAAGCATTTGTACACGAACAACACTGCCTTGCGGTCTTTTTTGATTTAGAGAAAGCCTAAGGTACCACATATATGCTTGGCATTCTACATGACTTTGGAGACTCGGGCATGCGCGGCAGGAAGCTCAAATACTTGACTGACTTTTTGTCCAACCGTACATTTCAAGTACGTCTCGGTGCGACCCTTTCTAAGAACTTCATTCAAGACAATGGTGTGCCTCATGGATGCATTTTGAGTACTGCGCTGTTCATGGTCTGCATGTTTTGCACTGGTGCATACAGAACTTCACCCATAAACAGTCTGCATGTAGAAACCAATGAACCGTCACTTACAGACAGAAGAGCCATGCTCACACGCTCGTACATTCTAAAAATTCGTTCACTGCAGAAAGATATATTTTATCCTATCGCTACAAAATGCCCATCTAAAACACTCTTGAACAACAAACCCAAACAACAAGCTGCCCGGCCACTGCTCTTGCGATGAAGACATGTGCCCAAACCTCGGCATTCTAGACACATTGCCAAGCATTGCTCGAAGACGAGATCCACTACCTCCAGGGTACAATTTCCCTGCAATCTGTGATTTCATTCTTACAGGGTTCCACAAAAAACAAATTCTACAAGAAGCCATAATAGAAGAATTTCTTACATTCGAGGAAAAATACAGTACTTTCACAACTTTTTATACAGATGGTTAAAAACAGACGTTTACGTTAGAAGCGCAATGGTACAAGGGAATTGTAATAAAATAGTAAGACTTCTACAGTGTGCCTCCATCCTTACGCACGAATGTAACGCCATCTGTGTAGCCGTAGAAAAAATAGGAAACGAGAACCTCTCAATAGTATAACTTACAGACACTCGTTATGTGTGCTTACAGGCCTTCACTCTATAAATGCAATAAATCCGCTGCTTGGTGACCTCATACACAACATTACAACAGCCATAACTCAAGGACAAACCATGAAACTCTACTGGGTACGAAGTCATGTCAGCATAAAAGGCAATGAAGGAGCAGATTTCTGCGCTGCTCAAGCTTGTAGCAAGCAAATTAAAAATATAAATATGCCCTATACATATTGCATGACATTAGTACACCGTAAAGCAAGGAAGAAATCGCAAAGTGCTTGGAAAAACAAAATAAACAACAAACTACACTTGGTAAAACCAGCATTTGGTGAATGGAGTCATGTGTGCACCGAGAACTGCCAAGGATGTCATTATCTGCCGTCTCCGTAGAGGCCTCTCTCACCTTACACACAAATGTCTGCTAACGAAAAACGACAGACCAGTTTGTACATGTAGACATGAACTTGCAGTAAATAAAATTTATTTTCATGCTCAAAACTCGAAAAGCTAAGGAAAAAGTGCTTTTCTGACTTTTATAATCAATAAATCCCTTTTCATCCAGCACTTCTCTTAGATGATAACGCGACTATCGACGTGTCTTGTGTTTTCAGATTTTTAACAACAGCTGGTTTGCTTCAAAAAATGTAAATTGTGACCCAGTGCTCAGCTTGATGCACCTTAGCCACTTTCTCATTCCTGAAAAAAAGTTTGAGGTTTTTATTTGATTCATCGGGAGCCTGGAGATTCTTGCCCACCCAAGGATAGCCGCTGAGGCTACCCGACGTTCTTTAAAGCTTTTACAATTAGCCTTTTCTAAAATTTTTCCCTCTGTTATTACTAGGTAGCACAAACTTTTTAGGTCCTCGACACCACCGATCACTTTCCACGTTTTTGTGAAATTTCGCAGAAAACTTTTCCTGCACCTCGTCCTTGGCGCATGATGGCCTCCTTAGCTCCTGCCTATGTGGCATTAAACCCAACACAACACATCATTATTATCATAATAATCAACTCACTTACGTCCACTCCAGGACAAAGACCTCTCCCGCTGACCTCCAATTAATCACTTCCTGCGCCGTTCTCAAAGACACTAATCGATTGCTCGCAAACTTCTTAATCGCCACCGAGCACCTAATTTTCTGCCCTCCCCTGCGGCGTTTGCCTTGTCCAAGAATACACTCCGTTATCCTCTAGGAACATCGATTTCCTTCTATGGTCCTCTTCTTGGTTTCAACTCGGATGTCGTTGCTCCCAAACCCATTCTGCCCCCTTTCTTTCTCCTGCTGTCATCCCTATCATTTTCCTTTTCATAGCTCTCTGCGTCGTCCGCAATTTAGTTTTAAGCCTTTTCCTTAGCCTTCAAGCTTGTGTCTCAAGGGTGCGTGCTGTCAAAGTACAACTATTACGTATTTTCCTCTCGAAGGGTACTCAATACTGGTATTGCTCATTCATGATCAGAGAGCAACTACCGAACAGAGTCTGCCCCATTCGTATTCTCCAAGCCCATTTGCTCGCATGCATCACGACTTGACTTAAACTGATGCATCCTTTTAGGACTTACACCAACTCACTCTCTATTGTAAAATCTGGGCAACTTAGCAGACGGTTGAGCGTTAGTTTTCTTCATAGTGTTCCTGTACTCCCGCCGTCCGGTGCTTAAGTCCTCAGTGTGCGTTGATGTTCCTGCCCTGAGCCAAGCTTGGTATAGGGTCATCAGAAAATCGTCGGTTACTAGTGTCCTTTGAAAACAATTCATCCCTAGCTCACTTACAGAATTATGTAGTTCACTCTACTGTCAATAAGGGAAAGCCTGTGGGTTGCCTACCTTGCAGGAAAACTTGATGTCAATTTTGCCAGAACATGTGAACAAAAACACTAGCTCAAAGCACACACTCTAACTTCAAGCACTCTATCCGTGAAAACTTGAATTGTGACAGTAGTAACGTTGTGTACATGATCGAGTATGGCGATTGTCAGATGCAGTACTTTAGCCAAACTGAGAATTCCTTCCGAGTTAGATTCAACAACCGCCGCGCGCACACCAGATCTCTTCCTCTCCTCCCCTTGTCGAAACACCTTTGCTAGGAAGGTCACGAGTTTCACAAACTAAACGATACGCTGCTAAAGAGCGGCTTCCAAACTATCCGTGAGTGTGAGCAACGAGAATCATACTTTATATACAAGTTTAACAAGGTGCAGGCCGGTATGAATGAGAACCTTGGTATACTGTCTCCACACTTCAGAGGCCAGAGTCCTAGCCCTACATAAATTCACAGCCCTCCGACCGCATCGCCTGAGGTCATTACAATTTGCGTGCTTGCCTCCAGATGTCGCCTACCCCTCCCCCTGCCATTCTTTCTTGCTGATTACGAGGTATAACAACTGAAACTATCGTAACAGCAAACCATACTGCCTATTCGCCCCACTTTGTTATAGTTTTTATTTTTTATTTTATTTTTTTTCTGATTTGCAAGAAGTAGAGCGTGAAGCTCCATACAGAATTGTTGGACAGTAACCCAATACAATAGCGGGCACTAGGGCGATTTCGATCCTTCGTTTCCCATTTTCTTTCTGTTACTCTCCTCTCTCTCAGTTTCTAGGAAGGAGCTTTCTGTTCTGTCTCCGCGACGGAACGCGGGGCGGAGGCGCCTTTCTGACTCGAGGCAGCGCGGAGACTTTTGCGCTTGTCGGGGCCCGGCTGCGGGTTCGGGTTTCTGGGGGGCGTTTGGCCGGCCGCACCGCCGCCGTAACTTACATTGTAAATCTTAACAGCGGCACCCGTGGGGAGCATGTCGCACTCTGATGCATATACGCGCCGTAGTGTTTTCAGTTTCTTTGTTTCTTTCTTGCTGTTTTCTTGTTTATGCATTTTCTTTCCTCGCGTTCGAACCTCTCGCTTCCGCCGAGGGAAGCTTCCCCCAATAATAATTCTTTTCGGCGCCTTTTTTCCTTGCGGGCAACTCATCCCTCTCCGCCCTCTGACTCTAACCTCCGCTTTCTCCTTTTTTCCCCTCCTTTTGCATTTTTTTCATTTTTTCGTCTGTTCATTTGACCACCCTCCTATTTTCCTTCAGTCGAAGGGAGGCGTCTGGTCGCTATGGCTGTTTTTCGTTTGGGTGATCTGTTTGTTTGCTCAAAGGAGAGTGTTTTCCTCCTCTCCATGTGCATTCGGTGCTCCGAAAACGCGGACCTTTGCGTTCAGAATTATCTTACCCTGATGAAGGACGGTCTAACGTTCGAAAGCTTTGGTAAACAGACGTTTCTTCATGTGTACTTCAACTCTTCACTTATATTATCCGCAGTCGAGTAAGTTTTTCATCGTAACACACACACACACACACACACACACACACACACACACACACACACACACACACACACACACACACACCACACACACACACACACACACACACACACACACACACACACACACACACACACACACACACACACACACACACACACACACACACACACACACACACACACACACACACACACACACACACACACACACACACACACACACACACACACACACACACACACACACACACACACACACACACACACACACACACACACACACACACACACACACACACACACACACACACACACACACACACACACACACACACACACACACCACACACACACACACACACACACACACACACACACACACACACACACACACACACACACACACACACACACACACACACACACACACACACACACACACACACACACACACACACACACACACACACACACACACACACACACACACACACACACACACACACACACACACACACACACACACACACACACACACACACACACACACACACACACACACACACACACACACACACACACACACACACACACACACACACACACACACACACACACACACACACACACACACACACACACACACACACACACACACACACACACACACACACACACACACACACACACACACACACACACACACACACACACACACACACACACACACACACACACACACACACACACACACACACACACACACACACACACACACACACACACACACACACACACACACACACACACACACACACACACACACACACAGCGGCTTGGTGTCCTTTTTTTAAACATGCCCTTTATGTTCTTTTCCAGGCCTTCTTCCAATCTCTACGCACATTCCCACAAGGAAGTAAACACTGCATGGGGCTCCTCATGAATGATATTGTAAGGAAGCTCAGCAGCTTTGTAAAAAATTAAATTCACAGTCACAACTTTGCAGGCAATAAATGAAGTTTGAAAAAGCGGCCAAAGCGAAAATGAAACTCGCACAAAAAGTCGCAAAAATTCATGTCGTTATTTTTATTCTTGGAGTGCTGCATTTGAATTTTAGATAGAGTGCATAAGTGCACAAAAAATTCATGATTAAGATTGGTTGTTAATAGGTCACCACTGAACTGCCTCCTGCGTTTTAATCCTGCAGGATTACCAGAAAGAAGATGCTACCAAAGTCCAAGAGAGACATAGAAGTAGTATTACGCAGGCGCTGTCGAGCAAACAGTTTTCTTAAAATTTATGCTAGCATCAGGTGCACCTGCTATTGTCTAAACATTTTCCTACTCTGTCGAAGCATCAGCCGGCGTGTGTGTTGAATGTTGTTGCTTTATGAGAACGTACGTTCCCATAAATACATTTTTAATGGATTTTGTGGCGTGCTGCCGAACAGTACGACCGCTTCCCCACAGTATCTTTATAACTCCTAAAAGGGAGACTAGGGCTGCTAGTGCAAAACATTTCAATTTGCCCGCCTGTCACAATACTTACGGGCAAAGATTATTAGAATTCAATGGAGTTTTAATCTGGAATGGCATTCCTAATGAGGTTAAAACAGAAACAAATTTTGTACAATCCCTCAAAATGTTTCTGATGAATATGTGAAGTATATGGTATGAGTTTTTTTTTGTTTCGAAGAGAAATATGTTTTTTGTGAGCGTTTTGTTTGTATTCCTGTATTTTTTCTCCGCAAATCTTATAACGTTCTAATTTTCATTTTAGCAATAGAAATGTTCGTTTCCGCGTGCTGCAAATATGTTGTATTGTATTGTGTTGGACCCGAAACTAGCCCCTGGCTATGGGTCCAGTTATTATTGTACATATTGAATTGTGCTGTTTCATTTTCGAATAAAAAAAAAGCTAAACAAAAGATCCGTTCTTCCAGAGACCTGATTATCCGCACAAGCTGCCTTCCTCGGCCCACATTGCTGCGGGCATCATGGCGCTCGCGACCTTCTGAGTTCATTACACAAGTTCTCCGAGGCGGAAAAACCGCCCCCTGTCACCCGGGGATTAGCCCGGGGCAATAGTATCCCCGACAAATGCCTTTCTTCTCCTTTCTTAGTGAACCGGAAGCCAATTCCTGCGGGAGAAAGTGAACAACTACATACTGAAACAAGATGCTGCAGGCTGACGGGTAATTCCATGCTAAATGATCCAGCGTTTTTTAGACCGTCAAGGATTAACAGAAAAAAAATCCTGACATGTTTTCGGCGCGGCAAAACCGCGTTTCCGGGCTTGCTGATGTAATTTAACTTTCTCTCTTTTTGTGAGCCTTTCATTTTTAGTACTAACCGGTGCAGAGGCTGCCGTGTGTCGTTTTTTTTCCAGAACAGATGCGAGCTTAAACGATTATTTGTGCTTCTGTTGCAAGCCGATCGTTCGCACTGGCTGCGCAGCTCAGTTTTCATTCGAGTCGACGCTGTGTGAGAAGCAACTGTTGAGCAAGAGTGGCGAAATTCGTAATCGAGGTTATTCATTCATTCAATCAATAAATCAATACAACAATGATCAATCAAACAACGAATCTTTATTTAATGTCCAGAGGAACAACCATACGGCCTTCGTACTGCAGCATTAAAGGGGAAATAAAGTATATTTGCGGATTTTAGACTAACGAAGGATAGAAACGGCGGAAAAGGACGAGAACAGGACGGAAAGAAACAAATACGACACCTCGGGCGCATTTGTTTCTTTACCTTCGGTCCTCGTCCTTTTGGGCAGTTTCTAACCTTCGTCGAAAATGAACGGACTGGCCCGAAAGAACGCCCTGCTACATTAAGAGATGGCAGGCAAAAGAGGAACGAAATAACAGCAAAAGAGCAAGCGATAGCAGGAGTGCATAGGGGACTCGCGCATATTGAAAGCAGTAAAAAGCAAGATTTACAAGTGCACACTACGCGAAGATCATAGAGTATTAATAATGAAACCGGATTCAGGGCAAAAACTAATCTAAAAATACGACAGATATGCCTTGAACAAACAACGCACAAAAAATCGGAATGAAAATCGCGGCGTTAAATAAAAATGATCGATGCAACACGTACACAAACGACGTAGCAAATCAGAAAAACGAAAATTTAAGAGGAAAAATTATAAACAAGTAAAAACAATATTCTAGAGAGGCGAGGTTACATGCGATAAAGAAGAACTGTTTAAAATGCAATCATCTGAAGCTGAGATATAAACAAGGATGGTTATTTTTGGAAAATATCAAGTTGAAAAAAAGAAATTAGTAGTTGTGTATCCGGTGTAGGAGTTTGAGGTGAGAAGAGAAGAAAGTTGAAACAGTCCGCATTACTTTCCCCTTTTTCGTGGGACACAGAGCTCAATGCATGCCATGAGCTGGGGGCACGGATATGACCATGAATGAGCTCGTACAAAACAATCACGCGAGACAAGACAGAGCAGCAGCAAGAACAGCGGAAATGCAGTGATTTATTCAGGCTCGAACAGGAGCTATAGATGTCCTGCAAGGAAAACGATGGGTGAATATGAGCAAAATTTCTTCCCTGAGCTCTATCGATTTGTTCAAATATCTATTTACAAGTGCCACCCAGAACCACAGACGCGTATATAGATTCGCTGAGCATGCAAAAGTATGCAACCGCAAGAAAAGAATTGGGTCGCGGAACTCCCTCGAAAACGTGCAGACGGAACTATTGTGCGCACAGCCGCAGCACAACGCGTTTTGTACGAGAGGAGAAGCTGAGCGCTGGGTTTAAAGTACACCGAGGTCATTAATTTCGTCAACCCTGGGTGGATGCATGCAATTCGCAGAATAAGAATATTGAAGGCTCTCGCTTTGAATGTAAAAGAGGTGACCTTGATTTTAGAAGAATCGAAGAAGAAACCCGTTCTTCGAGCACCAGTTAGAGAAGGCAGGTAAGTCTGGCTGCATCAACGAGCAATCCTGAATTAATTGCATTAGCTCGAGTATTTTTATATCATTAGCATATAGGAGAAATAGAGAACTTTTCATCACGGATGAAACGTCGTTTGTAAAAACGTTGACGAGAAGTGGGCCTAATGCAGAACACTTGGAAACTATACTGGTTTCAATGCCACATATGAGGTCTGCCTATCGGTGCTGACACACAGGAGCAATCAAGGAGACAGTTTCGTGGGAGGGCTGCAATTTAAACTTTCATGCCAGAGAGCCCATGCTTTTCATGAAGTAACGGGTGAGAAACAACATCAAAAGCTTTGCTCAAATCAAGGTACAGAGTTTCAACCTGACCTAGCTCCCTTCAGACCTGCAGTTGAGGTTTACGTCATTAACGCTACAAGGTCGGTTGTAGCAGAACGGCCGGATATGAAGCCACGCTGATTAGATATAATGACATGTTTTAGATGGCAGGAAGGTACTTAGTGCTAAGCTAATGTAAATGTTTAAGGGCTGCATACAGACGAGAAATGAGACGGTAGTTGGAAACTTCAGATGTTTTGCCTTATTCAAAGACAGGGAAAACACATGCCGCTTTTGTCATGTGGGTGAAGCCAGAATTTTTCAAGCAGTTATCACCTATCGTACTTAAAATATCTAGGAAGATACCCAAAGGCTCTACTGAATGCTCTTGTTATGGCAGCTTAAATGTTTTCAGGGCCAGGATACAAAGATGGTTTCAGATGATTAAACTGTCTCTTATTAACCTCTCGTCAAAAAGAACGAAATTAGGTGCGCCAGCTGGATAGTATGCGGGATCAAAGACGTACAGATCTGATCCCAGCAAAAAGTGTCGGGCAAAACTCTAAGCAGCACCCCCAAATTTCTGCCCCATGCGCGTAAAATAGGCAAATATGCCAATCATATTTAATGCAACGATTACGAACGTATCTCCAGAAATTAGCAGGACGGTTCCAGGCAGTTTTCTCCGAAGCCTTAATACAGAAGCCATAGTTGTGTTTAACGCTGTCTGCAGAGGGGACGCTAGGGGAGAAATTAACCGGCCCACTTGTGAAGCCCAGAACGCTTCGCTTCATTGTGGGTCCGATCTTCGACGTTTAACGCCGCTCTCAGTTCCGAGGAAAAGCAGTCAGGAAGCTTAGACCGTGTAGGAGTCTACTACGGTATGTACTGGTAGCACATATCGTAACGAATTTGCCCAGTGAGCCAGCTGACTTGTTCACTGATATTTTTGATTCGTTGTAAATGCGACCACTCGACGAAAGGGAAGAAACCGAACGTACCAACAAGTAACAATAATTATTTTAGTGAAATCTTGCAAACACATCAGAAAATAACACCGTCAAAGCCAATACGCAGGCTTCCATGACTACTCCTGGCGACATCGGTGAACGAAAAGTAAAGGCGATACAACTGCTGTGAAGAATACGGACAATAATCAAAATCACGACTGTACAATGAATTCAAGGAAAGTGAGTGGGAGAGTAGGTAAATCACAAAAGCGGAAGTAAGATTAACAAACATTTCACAACAGCATCAAGACGCTTTTTAAGGCTCGTTTCGTGGTCGCAGAAAAAATTTCATCACGGAGTTCATTTAAGTATATTTGGAACATATAAACAACAATCTACCACTACTGTATTTAATAGCAGAACGCGTGCTTCAGTGCCTAATTTCCCGTAATCCAATACTTTTTTTGTGAACACGGAATAAGAAAAATTACGCAGGGAGAGTCTGAATAAATAAAGTTCTGAAAGACAAGAGACTGAAAGACAAAAAATCTCGAGTTGCTTTCAATTTGTGCTTTGAAGTTACACTTAGTCTCTAAAGCGTTATCTGCGCTCAGGTATTGCGCCTCTCTTAGGGAAAATATTGTATGAGAAATATACCGAGCATCATCAGCCTGACTACACTCACTGCAGGACAAAGGCATCTCCCATGTCTCTTCAATTAACTCGGTCCTTTGCCAGCTGCGCTCACCCTATGCCTGCGAACTTCTTAATCTCATTCGACCACCTAATCTTCTGCCGCCCCCCTACTACGCTTGCCTTCTCTCGGAATCGACTCCGCTACCCTTAATGACCAGCGGTTGCCTTGCCTTCGAATCACATGTCCTGCCCAAGCCCATTGCTTCCTCTTGATTTCGACGAGGATGTCATTAACCCGCGTTTGTTCCCTCACCCACTCTGCCCACTTCCGTTTTCTTAACGTTACACCTATCATTTTTCTTTCCATGGCTCACTGCGTTGTCCTTAACTTAAGCTGAATCCTTCTCGGTATCCTCCACGTTTTTGCCCCGTAGGTGAGTACCGGCAAGATAGAGCTCTTGTACACTTTCCTCTTGAGGGATATTGATAAACTGCTATTCATGATCTGAGAGAACCTGCCATAAGCACTCCACCTCATGATTATCCTTCTAGTTATTTACCTCTCATGATCCGGTTCAGCTGTCACGACCTGCCCTAAGTAGATCTATTCTTTTACCACTTCCAGCACTTCGCTTCCAGTTGTGAATTGCGGTTCCCTTGCTAACTGTTGAACATTAATTTGGTTTTCTGCATGTTAATTTGTAGACCCACCGTTCTGCTCTGTCTGTCTAACTCATTGATCATGCACTGCAGTTCATCTCCTGAGTGGCTCAGCAAGGCAATGTCATCAGCGAATCGCAGATTATTTAAGTATTCTCCATTAACTCTTATCCCCAACTGTTCCCATATCAGGCATCTGAACACCTCCTGTAGACAGGCAGTGAAAAGCATTGGCGAGATCATATCTCCTTGTCTGACGCCCTTCCTTATTGGAATTTTATTGCTGAATTTATGGAAGTATATGGTAGGTGTGCAGTTGTTACAGATATCTTACAATATTTTCACATATGGCTCTTCTACACCCTGATTCCGCAATGCCTGTATGACAGCTGAGGTTTCCACAGTGTCGAATGCTTTCTGGTCATCAATGAAGGCTATATATAGGGGTTGGTTACATTCAACGCATTTCTCGATCACCTGATTGATAGTGTGATTATGATCTATTGTTGAATACCCTTTACGATAGCCTGCCTGAACATTTTGTTTATTAAAGTATAAGGTTGCCCTAGCTATATTTGACTTTACCTTAGTATGTACCTTTTAGGCACCGGACAGTAAGCTTATCGGTCTTTAATTTTTCAAGTCCTTGGCGTCTCCTTTCTTATGAATTAAGCCAACGTTTGTGTTTTTCCAAGCTTCTGGTACGGCTGAGGTTATAAGACATTGCGTATACAGGGTGGCTAGTTTTTCTAGCGCAATTTCCTCTCCGTCCTTCAAGAGATCTGCTATTACCTGATCTTCACTAGCTGCTTTTCCCCTTTGCATTGCTGCTAAGACTTTCTTTACTGGCGGGATGGCGCATTGCTGTGCGCTACTGTCTTTCTCATTAGCGCTCTGATTACATTCACTACTGTATAGATTTGTGTAGAACTCTTCGGCTACTTTAACTTTATTGTCCTTGTTGCTAATGACTTTGCCCTCCTTGTCTCTTAACGCATACATCTGATTTTAACCAATGCCTAGTTTTCTCTTCACCGCTTACAGGCTTCCTCCATTCTTTAGAGCATGCTCGATCCTCTCCATATTGAACTTCCTTATGTCGGCTACTTTGCGCTTATTTATTACCTTCGATAACTCTGCTAGTTCTAGCCTGTCTGTAGCGTTAACCGCCTTCATGGTTTGGCGTTTCTTAATCAGATACTCCGTCTCATGAGGTAGCTTAACGGTACCCTGTCGAGCCGTCCTACCGCCTACGTCTACTGCGAGCTCTGTAATGATGGCTGTAAGATTATCGTTCATTGTATGGATATTGAGATCGTCTTCCTCAGTTAAGGCTGAAGATCTGTTCTGCAGCGATTTCCTGAATTCCTATATTTTCCCTCTTATCGCTAACTTGCTAATGGACTTCTTCTTCACTAGCTTCTGTGGTTCCCTTCTCAAGTCTAAGCTAATTCGAGACCTCACCATTCTGTGGTCGCTACAGCGCACATTTCCGAGGACGTCCTCATCCTGAACGATGCCAGATTGAGCGCATAGTATGAAGACGATTTCATTTTTAGTCTCACCATTGGGGCTCTTCCTGGTCCACTTCCTGTTCTCTCTTTTGCAGAAGAAGGTATTTATGATCCGTAATTTATTTCTATCTGCGAATTCTGCAGATAATTCTCCCCTGCTATTCCTAGAACCTATCGCATAGTCGCCTAAAGCCTAGGGGCCAGCCTGCTTCTTGCCCGAACATCACCGAACCGAACATCATAAGATAACCTAAGAACATTTTATGTGAGTATGAACAACTTCTGTTGCTGTGGAAGAGCGCCAGACTATAAAGCAAAATAAATATGGGTATAAAAAGAGAAAGATCAGCTTATTTGGCGCTAAGTTGGTGTACCGGTCTACATCTTCATAGAAAGCTAGCAGCACTCCAGATGTAGTTGAAACTAAAGCAATGTTAATATGCCAAAGTATATCTAGGAAAAAGGCACACCAAGAATTTTATTTGAATTTGCTATTCCTATTTGTTTTGCTTGCTTTTGCTATGCATAGCTCATTAAGAAAAACCAGAAGAATACAAGCTACACGATTTCAGAGTCATTCAAGAGAGTTGCAATATTGCTGTCATAAAACCATTTTCAGTAGTGTTGCTTAGAAAAAAATAACCAAAATCCTTACTTAAAGCTGTTTCAAAGGCTCAGATTGCCCGTTATGCTCGGAGTAAACGTCCAAAGGCGTCATCGTCCTGGCGCTTTGATCTACAAACTGTGAGAGCACAGGCAGGGTGCGCGAGTTCTGAATATGGACCAGATGAGGCGCCACCAATCCGAATAGCTGGAACGTGGCGAAAAACAGCCCGGTAAGGCTGTCGTATACACCTACGCGAAGTGGCATTCGGCACATTTTATTTATTCTACACACAACGTTTTCGCTAAAGCCCACGCGTATTCTCAGTGCACTCGCTGACAAAGTGCCTTTGACCGGCATGCTGTTGAGTATTACGTGGTGGGGCTTTCGCGCTTCGTGACGTCACTGTCACTAGATGAGCTCGCCACCTGGCGCAGTCACTGTGAGGCAGGAAAACACTGAAATTTCTACATGCACGCAAATATGTTCTTGTTTTTTTTTCGCGCTGTATTACAGTAGTAACACCTGCGCTATATTTGAACTGGGCAATGCGAAAAAATGCATTATAGCTAGAATGTATCGCCAACGGTCTCGGGTTAAGCCTTTTCAGAACTTGCCAAAGCCGGTGGTGCAGTAATCGACGTTAGAGCTGCGATATCGCTGCAGCTACACACCGCGAAGTAGATCTGATGCTCCGGCGCATGCCGGTGAACTTCGTCAGCTTGAACATTTTGCGCAACTGGAGTACAAAGGCTTTTAAAAAACATTAGTCTGATTCGCTCGCGCTGAATCTGTCTGCTGCATGCATAATGGCTTTCCCCTTAAACGGGCGCACCGCGAACAAGGCGGAGGATGGCGAAGAGGAGAGGACAGGGGGAGAAGGAGCCGGGACGACAGAAGATGAGAAAGCAAGCGTTCCCGAAGCCCCGCTTAAGCTGCCCTAGGAAACAGCTAGAGAGGACAAGCACACAAAGATTGTCTAAAGACCGCTGTATCATTTCGTCTTTTTTTTATCTTGCTTTAAAGAGTCCGTCAAAATAATCCAATTGCAAGCAGCGACTATAAAATGGCATCATTAGATAGAGGCAAGATTGGACTTTTACGTGATATGCCACTCACGGCTTCCTAGATGCGTTCCTTTTATTATATAGGAGTGATCAAAATGTGGCCACTTTTCGAAAACTTTTGGTTTGAAAACTCTGGACGAGAACCTTCGGCGACAGTCCTTAAAAGTATTCCGCACTAACTCCGTCAGAGCCGCTTGCAGCAGTGTGGCCGTGCCGTAGAGCATCGCCGGCGTGTGGCAGCCACTCTCGGATTGGTCGAGAGTACTCATGTGACCCAGAGCACTTTGCAGCTGCGACTTCTATAGCACAGAGCTTGTGAGAGCCCTCCCAGCTAGAAACTGACGCTTTGAAGGAACCTGCCGAATATAATCGCGACCGGTATCTACCGGCGCCATCTGAGGTTGAACTTCACAGCTCTGGTAAGCCAGCAGTCGAAGGCAGTACAAAATAAGTTTCTTGGAGCAGCCTGCATTCTGAGATGATCAATAGGTAGTTGGTTTGTGTGGCATTCATAATTATTGCGATAAATTGTTTTCTTTGCTTTGCAAGTTAATTAACATTCTAATGGTGCTTAGGGCGACTGCGTTGTTTGCTAAAGGAAAACATAAATCAAGAGTGGGTCAGCCTCAATATGCCCTTTCGCCAATTCTTTTTTATAAATTTATTCACATGAAAGCGAGTGCTTGGTTCATGAAAAGCAGTAACATTAAATTATTGTCCACAATGTATGTCATGAGGACCCGAAAGGAAATGTTCTTTTTTTTTTTGCGGAACGCATATTGTGCAGTAAAAGTGCGCGTGGTATTCACGGTGGGTGAACAGTGCAGCAAAGGCAGGACAGAGGCGCTTGTCTTGCCTTTGTCCCGCATTAGTTTCCCTGCAGTGTTTACCCACCATGAATGCTGTCCAACTTTCCCGAATCTCACAGCACTCGTCTCGCCTTAGTCCCGCTTTTGTTTCGCTGTTCACCCACCATGAATGTTTACCAACTCGCCACATGTCAGCTTCACTCAGTGCATGAGGTACTATCTCGCAGGCAATAAAAACTTACAAGCAAATTTCGCTGCTAGTTTATCTTATTTTAGAACTGCGTAGGCGCATGTAAATCTTTCTGTGATAAAAAAAAAAACTACTTTACGGACAGCATTTTGCTTGTGGGAACTGCCTCCCGGTAGGTTTAAGATCTCGCTGTGTAGCGGCCAGTGCACCGGAGCTGATACGGTAGCACATAGCCACCTTTCCTTGTACCATCACTTCCTCGGCACGCTTTCGGTTTTTATTTTTTTTTTATAACATCCCGACAGCAACCGCTTTGGATCCGCCCGCACTTGCCCAACATATTCATGCGGGGTTCTTATCGGGATTCTTATTCATTACCTGCGCCGGCTACAGACTATTGGAAGTTAAAAACAATTTCTCGCGGCGAAAAATATTTCTTTTTACGCAAACAGCTCACGACAAACTTAGGCCTGATGTACTCACTCGTATTGACGTGGTATTTTTGCATTATACACTAAGCTGTTCTCCCCCTCATAAACTAGGTGTTTGTATACAGCGAGATAATTTAAAAAAAATTAAAAACACACTAGGAGGGGTGTTTGCAGCGTAATAATTTTAAAAAATTATTTGTCTGCAGTTACCATTAGGCGGTGTGGTTTGTTTTTTGTGCGCAAAACTGAATGTCGCGATTTCATGTGTAGTCCTGCGCGACAAAATCGCATCTCACATAGCAATAATTTAAACAAAATTTATTGGAACAGCCAGATGAATCGCTAGATTTGTGAGCAGTAGGATTAGAACGAGTGTCGGCAAAATTTTTCTCTGGAAGAATTGTCAGTGATAGCTTCTAAGTGTCTGGCACGAAAATGCGTGGATATTCATTAAACAAAATAAATTTCAACAAAAATCCCCGAAACACCGTTTTCCACTGTCCCCGATAGGTGAATAGGTTTTAAAAACAAGTTAATCTTGCACGGCCACAAAAAAAATATTGCGAGGAATGAACCTTGGGTTGTGAAATGATTGAGGCTGCCACCCTACCTTCTACGCGGGCAATTCTGCGCAGTGCTGACTGGATGTAAAGATGTGGTTTGAGCGAAGCATGCAATCGCGCTGAATAAAGCTGATTAAAAGACCGCCGATACTTTGATTTTGCGCTCAGTAGACTAATGACTCAGTCGCATTTCCAGATATACGCAGAAGCCGCCACGAATGAATGCCTTGCACGAAATTCGACCTGCCCTCGCTGCGGGTTTCGCCGCTGCACCCCCAAGAGGGAAAGAGAAGGGTCACGTGGCACGTCCGCCAAGGAGTGACGTGTAATAGAAGGGGTTGCTTTGTGCGCACTTTTCTAAAGGGTTGCTAATTTGGCGAAATTTGTTAAACCACAGCGCCTACGCTAATCGCGTTCACAAATTTCTAAATTTAATCTGGCTATTACTAACAGCACGCTACAAATATTTCGCAAATTAGGATCCTAACTACGATAGTTAAAAATTTATTTATCGGAAATTAGTCAACTAGCTTACAAGTTGGCATGATCAATACCTGTGGCGATGTCCGCCAGTTCTTATATTCATTTGGTTCACCAGCCATATGTGTGACCCGAAATGACAAAGTAATAGTGAAGAATTTCTTGAAACACGCGGGATAGCAATGAAGCACTAGAAATAAGGCGTTGAAAGTTTAGCGCCTGAGCTCGTTTCCCTCCCACATTCTTCCCTTTTTTTCTACTCGGCGATAACGACATATGTGGCAGCAATATGTCCAAGTAATTGACATTGTACATTTGTCATAGTCGTGGTTACAACTGTTTACTGCAGGTATGTTCACACAAAATCAGTTTGATTAAAAATTGGCTGCAATTCAACCAACTGAACATAGTAAGGCGAACGAAAAGCTCGACTACGCCTGTTTAAGTAAGGTTAGGCACAGTTTTGCTTCGGTTTTGCCTCGGCTTCGCTGTAAGCGATGCTGAGGCCGCGGCCTCGGCTAAGCGCTTTCTCTCGTTACGTTCACGTGCTCTATGACGACTTTTTTTCAGTCTCTGCTGTCGTTTTTTATCCATCGTACGGCACACGTTTTGCTGTAACGCTGCTTGTCCCTCCGCTATACCAGCCGGATGATGCGACTGTGCTGGCCTTCGATTGCAAATCGTCTGCCCCGAGGGCCCAACACGCTGTTCAGCCGCGATGTCGTCTACGAGGCTTTGCCGGACAACCACTTCTTGTTTTGTCCCTCTCCCCTCTGAGTACGTGATAGGGCGAGCGATGGCACGGGTGTTACTCAAGGCGGGGGAGGCAGCGGCGAGGAGCGAGCGCAGCGGAGGCGCGGCAGCGAGCGAGCCACGTGATCTGACGTCACAGCCACACCTCCGCCCCTCCTCCTGGTTGAAGGTCAATGTCAAAAGGTTTTGACCTTGAGCTTCGAATTCGGGGAGTAGAGATTTTCGCCCTGAAATAACGGCGAATAGTTTCATGCTCGGCTAATCGGTTCATTGTTTGAGTTATACCACAGGCGCACGCGCCTCTACTTCGTGAACGCATTTCTGCTTGAACCTTGACTAAGGCTGCCAGCATTTTGATATCTTTGCTCTTTTAACACTGTTCTTTTCGCGCGGAAGTGCGGTCTCGAAATAGCGTGCAAGATAACATGTATGCTTCGTTCAAAACGATGCCGAAATGAAGAAGAACCGGAACTACAAGTTCTGCAATTCTCTCTCCTCGTATGAGTCTATGAAGCGCTGGGAAGACAGTGACGACGTCATGAGCGGCACGAAGGTCTCCCCAAAGCGGGCGCCTCGGCTGCGTTCAGAACGGATGCCGACGCAAGAAGGTCCGTGTGCCAAACCCGACGGCAATGCGTTATCCTCTAAAAGCCGATTCACTCTGGTTTTCCATTTCCTCCACATAAATTGACGCCGTTCTCTTTCGTCTGGCGTCGAAATGCCCTTCTGTGATGTCTGAAGAGCGGAGACCCCCGGAATGCAATAAAAATGCAGATACCAAGTCTGCCAGCATCTGCACTTCTGTACTGGCTAAGGAAAAATTCATACTAGAAAATGGTTTCGAACATGTTCCGCTCGTCGGGAATATGGTAAAGAGGACGCCAGGAGTTAAACTCAATACCTTAGTGTTCCACCGCTTCTTAATAAGCAGGGCCCTGGGGATAGGCGCGTCAGTGGGTCGAATGTGTGCCCTCGACGTCCGTGTGCTTTGCTGTTCCTTTAGCTGCGGGCTTGACATGGGACGGAGCATTTCTTGACATCTGCCTCAACGACCAGGAGAATGGCGTTCCATGCGGGTTTCTAAGAACAGGAAGGAAAGGAAGCCTTTTTTTGTTTTGTCCTCCGGAAGTCTACCTCGACTGCTACACTTAGACATAGTTTGTAGCTTTTTTTCTTCCCAGTTAAAATGCACAGTAACCCACTCATCGTAGCGTTTTTGTGTGCCGGCGTAAAATGGGAAAGTGAAATACAAAAACACGGTTTATCTGAAAAAAAGAAATGGTAAAGTCTGTGCTGTCACAAATAGCCTTTTTTCCCCGTCGCGGTGGCTCAGTGGTTAGGGCGCTCGACTACTGATCCGGAGTTCCCGGGTTCGAACCCGACCGCGGCGGCTGCGTTTTTATGGAGGAAAAACGCTAAGGCGCCCGTGTGCTGTGCGATGTCAGTGCACGTTAAAGATCCCCAGGTGGTCGAAATTATTCTGGAGCCCTCCACTACGGCACCTCTCTCTTCCTTTCTTCTTTCACTCCCTCCTTTACCCTTCCCTTACGGCGCGGTTCAGGTGTCCAACGATATATGAGACAGATACTGCGCCATTTCCTTTCCCTCCAAAAACCAATTATTATTATTATTATTAACGATCTTGTAACCGCCCAGCTCCATGATCCAATCCAACCTGTTTGATGACCACGTTCAGAATGGGGTTTCAATTTTTTTTGATGCTGACTAAAATGGCTGAGCTATGAAGTCTTGGCATTGAGAGAACAATCTTCCCGCTTGCTTTGCAGCTTTCACAGACAGCGCTTATTAAGGGAAATGCTTACATGGTCCTTTAGCAACGAAACCCGAAGTCGTTGCAGGTGTCCAAGAAAAGTGGTCCACAAAACTCCCAGTGACGTCATTAACAAAGAAGCATATTTAGCGACGGGGCGCGAAATCGAACCAAGGAACTTGAGATTGCGAGGCGAGCACGGAGGCCAACGGCACCAAAACCGCGTTGCTTCCTAGCGAATAGAGTTGAACCTATAGTGTATGCCTTGCCTTACGACTGTATGCTGATGAGTAGATGCGTCATTAAAAAAGGAAGGAGAGAAATATAAAATAAAAAAAGATTATCGATTTGCGTAGTGAGGCCAAGAGTGAATAATGCTCCGGTGTTCAGACTCAATGTTCAGGGATTGCAGTTTTTCGGATAGCGATAATGGGTTGATGTCCTTGTATATACACTCTTAGATCCCTGGTTGTCCTGCCACTGCCGGTGGAGTTATGTAGCGGCCAAACGCTGCGCCACTGCCCTTCAATGGCAGGTGCTGCCATAGGTGTGACTTGGGTTGCAACCCAGGTTACTCTTCCCGAGCAGCCTCTCACGATTAATTAAACTCCTGCCTAACACGGTGGGCAGGTTGCTAGGTGGATATGCATATATATATGCAAAAATTAACACCCATGCAGGTGAGCAGCCACCAAACAGACTACAAACAAATCCACAACGGCTAAAGGGGCATTGATCACTATTCGCGAATTCTCCAGTCCATACGGCACCTAGCGGCGCAGGAAAGAAACTGAGAGCGGAGGTCCAATAGGAGACGCCCCTCGCCAGCCTAATGGAAACACGTTAGCATAACGCTCACAGAGTCCCAAAAACCGAAAAAGGCGAACGAGAAATCTCATTTGCACCATTCTGCAGTCCGTGTGAACGGATTGACACATCATTTCATAAATAATCTTCGTGTTGAAACGATCGGTGGCGCAGGATTGACCGTATTGAGATTTTCTGCGGATCTGGAAAACGTACACCAACAGTACTATTTTAGGCAGTTCTGGTGCTATGATTTCGTGTCTCCTAGTGTCTAATATCTCCTCCTGAGGTTACTAAGGTGTGAAACTCCTTCTCATCTGTTGTGCTTGTAGTCGCCTTTGCTATCGCATCGTCGGCACGCGTAAACAACTGCAACAACTGGGATCAGAGTGCACTTCAAGCTCGTGCTTTGAAGTTAAAGCTGTCGCTAAATGCCGGTAACGAAGCACTTATGGTTGTCGAATTTTTTCGCCGCATCTTTTGTCAGCGGGTTAGTGGCACCGGGCTCAATATTGCAGCGCGCGCGTTACTGCGTGTTGCGCGATAGTTCGCGTATACGGCGTCGCTCGCCGGACTGCAAATTTGTGCACTTAAAGCACCCCCTCCCCCCCCCCCCCCCTTTGTATTGCGTCAACTGCGAGAAAGCGACGACCGGCCGATACGGCAACCGTCTTTATTCCAAATAAGGTCCGCGAAGAGCGCTCGCCTAGGAGCCAAGTCCATACATACAGCTGCGCGGTGCTCGCTGGAAGCTATGCGTTTCTCGCTCGCAAGGAGGTGCCGTTGGCATGGAGCAGCTCCTTCTAGTTTTGACGTGCGTCCACAGGAATCATCCTCATGCAGAGGAGTTTTAACATTCATAATCAGCTGCGCTTGCTGTTAAAACCTGCTAAGTAGTGAATAATAAGCCACACAGGCTCAGAGTTAGCCAAGAAGTCTACCGGGATTTCCGTTCAGTAGATTTGCACATTGTCGTAACAGGGCATTGATGTTTCAGTGTCCCGGTGATAGGGTCATCCTGTACATAATGATGTGCCTGCATCAGACATGCTTCTCTTGATATATTACTTCTTGCACAACTCTCACTTTTTTAGTATTTATTTATTGTATTTATTTACAATACCCTCAATCGGCGAAGCATTGCAGAGGGGAGAGGGGTGAATATTTGCAGTGAACATTTGTGACGAATCTGGGTTGAAGAGGAGCAAGTTGAGTATAGCAGGTTTTAGGAAAAAACATTATTAGTAACCAAACTGCAAAAACATTGGAGTAAAGAGTATCAAACCATTAAAAGCCCGACATAATATTAGCAACAAACAACTAAAAAGGAAAAAATGTAGATAACAAAACACACAGCTCAAATTGGTTCTTTCACGAGTAAGAAAGCATAAGGGAAGACAGCCATGGAAAAAGAGGAGAAAAAAAATTCAAAGCACACTACTTAAGCATACAGTTTTTATAACGTTACACGATTGCAAAGAAGTTAAAGATGTCATGGCCTCATTTGAGCATTATAAATGAAAACTTGTTGCAACACTTTGGTCACGTCATCAACAAACATAAAAGCGGATAAAGCTTTCCTGAAAAGGGCATAATCATTGATGCATGCGATATCAGCCGGGAGGTGGTTCCAGTCGCCACATGTACGTGGTAAAGATGAGTAAGAAAATGTGTATGTGTTACAACGAAGATATCCAACCTTGTGTTTGTGGTCCACTCGTGACGAGCTATAAGCGGGTTCTAGAATGAGTTGCTGTCTCAAAGTTTAATGATGGTATACTTTGAAAAAGAGGCATGAACGAAAGAAATTTCTTCGCAGAGACAAACAGCGTAGTGAAAGACTGTTCTTGATACTTGTTACGCTTGATGTGCGATGATAGATAAAATGAAACGAGCCGCATTGTTCTGTACAAGCTCAATGGACTGATACAAGTTAGCTTGGTTAGGGTCACATGTGGAAGGGGCGTAATCTATTTTGGACCGTACAAGTGTCTTATAAAAGAGTATTTTTAATGGAACTGAGGCCTTGCTGTAATTTCGACGTAGATACCCGAGCATGCGATTAGCGTTGCAAATTATTGATTCAATGTACGGTTGCCACGATAATGGTGAGGTTATGAGCAGACCTAATTACCGATATGATGATATGGCTTCCAGTTCAGTGTTATTTAGATTATACTTAGGAGTATAAGAGGAGCGACGTGACACATGTAATAAGTTGCATTTTTTGGTGTTAAGCTCCATTTTCCACATTTTACACCAATTTGAAATGCTGTGAATGTCCGACCGTAAAATTTCTATATAAGCTTCGCTGCAAACTTCCCGATAAACAACGCAGTCTTGAGCGTAAAGATGCCCGAAAGATGTCACATAATTACGAAGGGCATTAACAAATATGACGCAAAGAAATGGGCCTAAAACAGAAACCTGAAGAACACCAGATGTTACATTAGTTAGTTTTGAATCGAAGCCGTCAAGTGTTACGTACGGACAGCGGTTAGTAAGAAAACACTCAATCCAAAAAAGAAGTTTATGGTCTAAATTCAAAAGAGAGAGCTTAAACATTAGTAGCTTATGGTTAACATAACCAAAAGTTCTCGAGAAATCAAGGAAACCGATATCGATATCAGAGTGTTTGTCAAGAATAGCATGCAAACGACGTGTAAAAGACCAGTAACTGCGTTTCGCAGGAAAATGAACGTCTGAAGCCATGTTGCGCACGTGTGAAAATTGAGTTCTCTTCCAAGGAATTGAAGATATGCGAATGAATACAGCACGTGCTCCAACATTTTGCAAGGAATGCTTGTTAATGATATGGGTCTGTAATTAAGAGGTGAATGTCTGTTACCTCATTTGTACAAGGGAACGACCTTCCCGGTCTTCCATTGCAAGGGTAGTTCACCGCATTCAAAAGACTGCTGAAAAATTTTTGCCAAAAAATAGATGACCAGACTTTTGTTTGCTTCAGAATTTTGAATTTATGTCATCAGGCCCTGAAGAGGATGAGATTTTCAAGGAATTAATTACTTTTGCGATGCCACCCAGATCAATGATTACTGGGAACATCGGAGAACACTTGAAATATGGAAAATCATCCGGAACATATTCTGCATACACGGACGAAAAAGCATTCAAGAATACAGTGCTCAGAACACAAGGGGAGTCGTCAGGCGGAATTGGCTCTCCAGAAAAATCGTGAAGACAAATTGCTCTATTATCTTTCATGTTTACAGTGGACCAAAACTTCTTTGGATTGTTGCCAAACACGTTGCCAAACATGTTAAGGAAGTGATCCTTGGCATCCAGGATTGCATCAGCGTACTGTTTTGAAACTGAGAAGTAGACAACCCTTCGAATATGCGTGTTACGAGCTTTAGCTATAAGAAACAGCCTCTTTTTCTTGTTAGCAATGCAGGCGAGTGTTCTACTATACCACGGGGCTCTAGTGTTGCTCCTAATGCATCGTAATGGAATGAATGTGTTGCAGAGCCCAGTAACCTGTGCAGCAAACAAATCCCAGTTTTGCTGTACAGAACGCAGTTCAAAGTCTTTTGCGTACGTGTCCAAGTATCGACAAAAGTTCTCATTAATAGCGTGAAAGTTAGCTCTTCTGTAGTCCCGAATCTGCTTAGCTTTTACTGGTGAGCGTGGAAAAGAACTTTTTAGGTCGAAGTGAAGCAAAAATCATGGTAACTAATGGCGGAAAGATGGGTGATAGAAGAAAGCAAATCCGGGTGAGTCGTCAGTATTAGATCTAGCGTATTAGCGGACTGTGACGTACACCTGGTTGGCTGATTGACAAGCTGAGTGAGTTGAAAACATGAGCAGAGGTCAAGAAAACTCTGACTTTGGGCCGAGAATGGAGATATGATTGGATACGGACATTCCCATGAAATATCAGCAAACTTAAAGTCCCCTAACAAGAATATAGATAAAGCAGGATAGCGATACACGATGAGGCTAATAGCATCATGCAGTTCATCGATGAACGTTGCTCTGGTATTTGGAGGGCAATAACGGATGTCTGGTATTATTCTGCTATTTCTGAGAGATATACCAATCCATACGGTTTCCAAGCTAGAACCCACTTCAATGGAAAACGACGGGATTGATCTTGATACAGCAATTAGTGTTCCACCACCGTGCCGGCTTTCTTTATCACGACGGTTGATATCGAACTTCCTTTCAACGTCGAAAATTTCACTATTGTGAATTCTTGCATTCAGCCATGTTTCGGTTTAAATGATTATGTCGGCGTCTGTAGCCGAAACAACTGAGCCAAGTTTTGCGCTTATTTGTGATGCTTTTTGCATTGGCAAATATTACTGAAACCGCCTTAGATGCCTGACGAACGCCACATCCCCTCGATAACCTCCAACTTCCTGTGCACTGCGCTTCACTAGAAGATGTTTCCAGTTGCTTAGTACGCGCACGAGTGTGAGAAACCAGTCCACATTTTTTATGGTTAGTCGGGTCGCCATGCACGCCTCCAGTGCGAGGATGATTTTTGCTGTTTATCATTTGGATGTCATCAGTGCACTTATCGTAGGTATACGTGGTGTCATTCACAAATAGTTTATCATACCAAAGCTGGAACTTAGGCTTCCCCGGTAAAACCTTGGAAAGGTAAACCAATATCTTTCGACCGTGGCGAGTAAAAAGTGAAAAATCCTCTGAAACAGACACATCGCTGGTTTTCAGTTTTGGACGTTGTGTTAACACCATTTGCTTGAACTTAAAGGTACGGAATTTGACAATCACAGGCCAGCATCGATCTTCTTCATAACGACCACCGAGACAATGCGCACGCTCAACCGCATCATGAGTAATATTGGCGTCAATATATTCATTTATTAGGTCAATGACCTCACTTTCATGCCACGTTTCGTCGCTATCAGTGATGCCGAAAAAATACAGGTTGTCGCGAGGACCTCTGTCTTCAAGTGCGTCAAGCCTTGAACGCATATCGCTGTTTTCCTGAGAAATGTTTTGAATTGTCTGATTGGCAGCGGAGATATCCTGCTTGATATCTTCGAGAACATCACACCTGGTTTCAACTGAAGATATCCTGTCAATCTTAGCTATGATCTTCGCTTCAAGGGATTGCTGTGCTGTTTTTACTTCGTTAACAGACTTTATTAGTTCAGCTTGCTCCTGGGCTAAAGTGACTGTCTGCTTTTTCACCACGCGTAAATGATGAAGCATCTCTTTCTGCCATTCACCTTTTTCTGTGCGTTGTTACGTTTCGCCTACGACGCGCGGTATAGCCGGCGCGGATGCAACGGACGCCGGGGCTTCGTTCAAAGTGGCGGTCATTTTGGGCCCGTTCAGTGCTGCCGTAACGCCTCCCGCCAAGCGCGTCCAGGCAGGTTTCAATGCCACGTGTCGTCGTGTGTGCGTGTGTGTGTGTGTGCATGTTGGTGCCCACGCTTGTCAAAGCGCGGCAGCCGGGGAGAGGTGCTCCCCAACTGGGAGGCGAGGAGGTCTGACCGGCGCCGGCCCAGCGGACGCGCACGTCAAGTCTGAACATGTCCGAGCGTCGCCGTATCGGGCGCCTCATCCCAAGCCGTTCCTTCTTGCCCTCGACTCCGTGGGTATAAACGGAGCTGCCCCGGACACCAAAGAGACTTCGATTTCTTCCTTCGAGTAACGTGGTCGCCCTGACCGGCTGCTCTTTTGCGATGCCAGAATAAACAAGTTGTTCTGTTGCCAGTCGACTCATCCTTTGCCGGGACCTTCGGATGTTTCCAGCTGTGCCCCAGGCCGCCAGGCCAACGCTACCCTTGGGGCTTGCAACCCATTTGCAACAACTGGTTGCCAGCAGCGAAGATATGCGGTCAACTGTATGCTGAGCAGCACAACAACCATCCGGGAGCAGTGCAACGAGCCCTGTGTGATGACTAGTTGCCTGCAGCGGAACGACTGCGCTGAATTCTTGGCTGCGAGGTTTGGTGAGTGCGGGCCTTTCTTCTTCTGAGTTTTGCCAGGCTTTTGTTAGTGTCAGAAACAGAGCTGGTAATTGTGGTTGTCGTTACTGCCGGGTTAGTTTGCGGCAAGACAATAGTAGGCAGTAGAGAAAGCAGCATTCGGAGCAGCCATGGATTTGAAGTCGTTGCGCAAACCGAAATTGCTGGAGCTTGCAAGAGAGTTGGGTCTGGATGTCTCAAACTCAGAAAACCAAAACTGCTAAAGGCTATTCTTGAGTTGGAGGCTGAGGATGAGCTGTCGGAATGCCTTGAGACCATTGAGGAGAGGGAGCAAAAAGAGAAAGACGAGCGCGAACGTAAAGAGCAAAAAGAGAAAGACGAGCGCGAACGTAAAGAGCAAAAAGAGAAAGACGAGCGCGAACGTAAAGAAGAGCGCGACCGTCAACACGCTTTGGAAATGAAGCGTCTCGAGGTAGAGATGGAACGCGCTCGTAATGGAAGCCAGGCACACGGTGCAGGAGAACGAGTATCGTTCAAAATGACTGACCTGATGCGGCCGTTTAAGCTTGGAGAGGACATTGGTTTGTTCCTGGTTAACTTTGAGCGAACGTGCGAGAAGCAGGGCTTCTCTCGGGAAACGTGGCCACAGCGCTTGCTCACTTTGTTACCCGGCGAGGCGGCCGACGTAGTCGCTCGCTTGAAGAGAGAGGAGGCAGAGGATTTCGACCAAGTGAAATCGAGTCTGCTAAAAAAGTACAGGCTGTCAGCGGAGGCGTTCCGTCGGAAGTTTCGGGAAAATGAAAAAGGCAGAAGTGAGTCATATACAGAGTTTGCCTACAGGCTTATGTCAAACATGCAGGAGTGGCTCAAAGAAGAGAAAGCGTTTGGTGACAACGAGAAAATTCTGCAGTGTTTCGGGCTAGAACAGTTTTATAGTCGGTTACCTGAGAACGTGCGGTACTGGGTCTTGGATAGGCCAGACGTTAGTAGAATGGCTAAAGCCGCCGAGCTAGCCGAGGAGTTTGTGACGCGTCGGGCTCGCGGAGCTAAGGACGGTCAAAAGGGTGAATTTGGCTCCAAGTCTGAGAGGCCGAAGTTCACACCCATGAGAGCAAGGGGGGACACACGTAGTGCGGATGCGAGTGAAAGCAGTCCTACCGAACGTAAGGAGACGGCGGCAGCCGAAGCCGAACGCAGAAAGCGGTTCGAGAAGAGGCAAGCGCGCGTGTGTTATACGTGCCAGAAGCCGGGTCACTTTTCGGCGCAGTGTCCAGAAACAAAAACAAAAGTCGTGTTTTTGTCATGCAGCACTGACGAGAACATGAAGCTTCTCGAGCCTTACATGCGAGACTTCCTCGTGAACGGGAAAGAGTGCCGAGTGCTTCGTGATTCCGCAGCTACAATAGATGTAGTTCACCCCTCTTACGTAGAACCCGATATGTTCACGGGCGAGTGCGCATGGATCAAGCAAGCCGTGGAAGCTCATAGCGTGTGTCTGCCCGTAGCAAAAGTGCTTATTGAAGGACCTTTCGGAGCACTTGAGACGGAGGCCGTAGTGTCATCTATGCTGCCCCCCCCCCAGTACCCGTACCTATTTTCGAACAGGTCCGATCACCTCCTGCGCGAGAAGGGGCTTTTGTTTGGTGAGGCTAGCGTTGAGGCCTTAACCAGATCGAGAGTTCGGGAGCTCGCTGCAAAGGCGGTAGTTGCGGGGCCGACGTTGTCGAACAATGAAAAAGGGTCGGAGCCGCAGCAAGCTGATATTCCGAGCACGTCAGAACTGGATAAAATTGAGCCTGTAGCGTTGAAGGCACCAGGTACTGGAGAGGAAATGCCCGACACGGGAAAGTTAGAAGAGCTTCCGGTCGAGCTTCCGGGACTAAGCTCAGTGACGAACAGGGAAGACACCGATCAGGTCATTAGTGACTTAATCGGTAAAGCACCGCTGTCGGCTGAGCAGAAAACCGAACTACACCAACTCTTACAAGAGTTTCAAGGTCATTTCTCTGAGAGACCTGGTAGGACTTCTGTCCTTACTCATGATATAGAACTTACCTCCCCAGAGCCAGTACGATCCAAGGCGTACCGGGTGTCACCCCGCCAGCGCGATATTATGGAGGCTGAGGTAAAGAAAATGCTACAGCTCGGAGTTATTGAGGCGGGTGAGAGTGATTATACCTCCCCTTTGATTTTAGTTGAGGTACCGGGCAAGGAACCTCGTCCTTGCGTCGACTACCGCAGGCTTAATTCCATCACTAAGGATCAAATTTATCCGATCCCTAACATCGAGGAGCGCCTTGAGAAAGTTAGTAGCGCTCAGTTTATTTCCACCCTAGATCTTGTCAGGGGTTATTGGCAGGTTCCACTTACAGAAGAGGCTAGTAGGTATGCGGCGTTCATTTCACCAATGGGAACATTCCGTCCTAAAGTTTTGAGTTTTGGTTTGAGGAACGCGCCATACTGCTTTTCAAGCCTAATGGACAAAGTGTTGCGGGGACAGGAAGAATTCGCTTTACCGTATTTTGACGACGTAGCGATATTCTCCGCATCCTGGTCTGAGCATATGGCACACTTGCGGGCAGTGCTAACCCACCTGCGCGAAGCGGGCTTGACAGTCAAGGCTCCCAAGTGCCAATTAGCACAGGCCGAGGTTGTCTACCTCGGTCACGTGATTGGACAGGGTCGTCGCCGCCCCTCTGATATAAAGGTGGCCTCTGTGCGAGATTTCCCGCAACCGCGCACGAAGACCGATATTCGGTCGTTCTTAGGTGTCGCCGGCTACTACCAGAGGTACATCCCCAGGTACTCCGATATCGCGGCTCCCCTGACGGATGCTCTAAGAAAAACAGAGCCCCAAACAATCGCCTGGGGCGAGACAAAGGAAAGAGCTTTCAGCGCCCTAAAGAGCGCCCTAACAAGCCAGCCTGTGCTACTATCGCCACACTACACGAAAGGGTTCGTTGTTCAGTGCGATGCTAGTGAGCGAGGCATGGGCGTTGTACTGTGCCAACGGGAAAATGGAGAAGGGGAACACCCCGTCCTGTATGCTAGTCGTAAGCTGACCTGTCGTGAGCAGGCGTACAGCGCCAC
Source organism: Amblyomma americanum (assembly GCA_030143305.2). Taxonomy (NCBI): domain Eukaryota; kingdom Metazoa; phylum Arthropoda; class Arachnida; order Ixodida; family Ixodidae; genus Amblyomma; species Amblyomma americanum. The sequence goes on from JARKHS020027044.1 coordinate 99,175, forward strand.
CGAGAAAGAGTGTGCGTGTCTCGTGTGGGCCGATCAGAAATTGTCATGCTACCTAGCCGGCTCGAGGTTTATCATTGAGACGGATCACTGCCCTCTCCAATGGCTGCAGACCATCTCTCCCAAAAATGGCCGCCTCCTGCGCTGGAGCCTCGCTTTGCAACAATATTCCTTTGAGGTGCGTCACAAAAAGGGGAGTCTCAACGGTAACGCCGATGGCTTAAGTCGAGGCCCCTAACGTGGGAATCCGCCTCAAAGTTGTTTGTTATTGATGTTTTCTTCCTGAGGCAGGATTTTTAACATATTACTTTTGTTTAGTGTTTCAAAGTGATGACGTGCTTTCTTGTGCAATTTTTCCATTTGTGGACGCGTTCTGAGTGCTGCTTGACTACTGTAAGGAACTAGGCAGTGGTATAAAAGGGGAAAGAGCCTGGCAGAGCTTAGTGAGGGTCGTCTCGTGCTTGTTGACTGAGCGGTTGCGTTTCGGCGTAGTTCTAACGCTTGCTGGGAACAAGAACAAAACTGGCAACTCTCCCGAAGTCACTTTGCAGTGTCCTATGTGAACCTGAACCTGAGAACGAGGCCTTCTCTGTGCGCTGTGCTCACGCAAAGCCGAGGGACGACCGATTTCGATTACGAGCATCATCGAGCGACATCCCTCCGGACAGCGGATGCAGTCCCCTGACCATCGGGATCTCCTTCTCCCGGCGGGGCGGTCTGTTACGTTTCGCCTACGACGCGCGGTATAGCCGGCGCGGATGCAACGGACGCCGGGGCTTCGTTCAAATTGGCGGTCATTTTGGGCCCGTTCAGTGCTGCCGTAACGCCTCCCGCCAAGCGCGTCCAGGCAGGTTTCAATGCCACGTGTCGTCGTGTGTGCGTGTGTGTGTGTGTGTGCATGTTGGTGCCCACGCTTGTCAAAGCGCGGCAGCCGGGGAGAGGAGCTCCCCAACTGGGAGGCGAGGAGGTCTGACCGGCGCCGGCCCGGCGGACGCGCACGTCACGTCTGAACATGTCCGAGCGTCGCCGTATCGGGCGCCTCATCCCAAGCCGTTCCTTCTTGCCCTCGACTCCGTGGGTATAAAGGGAGCTGCCCCGGACGCCAGAGACTTCGATTTCTTCCTTCGAGTAACCTGGTCGCCCGGACCGGCTGCTCTTTTGCGATGCCAGAATAAACAAGTTGTTCTGTTGCCAGTCGACTCATCCTTTGCCGGGACCTTCGGATGTTTCCAGCTGTGCCCCAGGCCGCCAGGCCAACGCTACCCTTGGGGCTTGCAACCCATTTGCAACAGCGTGCAGCAGGATTATCGCTATTAGACCTGTTGGGACCAGGGTTGCTCTCGACGTCGCCACAACACAAAACAAGCATTCGCAGTACATCAAAGTACTCATCGAAAATGTCGCAAGGGACGTGTGGACATGGGAACAGGAATAACGAACGACTGCCTCAGCGTTTAGAGTATAACGAGTGCTGTTTAAATACCTGAACAAATCGAAGATAGGAACTTCAAGCATCGTCCCTGTTGGGCCGTTGCCATGTCCACTGAAGTGCCACCAGATGATCACGGTATTTACACGCTCCGAAGTTGGTGATGTTTCCCGCGATGTGGCTGTCCTCTTGTACCAGAAGAACGTGTCATTGTAGAAAGCACTGAAGCCATTTACAGCCGCCTGGTCGTACGTCCGGGTGCTGTTGCTGACTGGCACGGGCACAATAAGTGGCTGATTGTTTGGTTCCGTGTCGTAGAAAGGGCAGCATGTGAGGCATATCAGGACCTGAACAAATCGAAGACAGGAAACGTCAAGCACCGCCACTGTTGTGCCGTTCCAATGTCCACTACAGTGCCGCCAGTTACCACGGTATTTATACGCTCCGAAGTTGGTGATGTTTCTCACGATGTGGCTGTCCTCTTGTACCAGACGAACGTGTCATTGCAGAAAGCACTGAAGCCATTTACAGCCGCCTGGTGGTACGTCCGGGTGCTGTTGCTGACTGGCACGGGCACAATGATTGGCTGGAAGTTTGGTTCCGTGTCGTATAAAGGGCAGCATGCGAGGCAGATCAGGACCTGAACAAATCGAAGATAGGAAACGTCAAGCATCGTCACTGTTGGGCCGTTCCCATGTGCACTGAAGTGCGCCAGTTGACCACTGTGTTTATATGCTCCAAATTTGGTGATGTTTCTCACGATGTGGCGGTCCTCTTGTACCAGACGAACGTGTCATTGTAGAAAGCACTGAAGCCATTTCCAGCCGCCGGGTGGTACATCCGGGTGCTGTTGCTGACAGGCACTGGGACAATGAGTGGCTGATAGTTTGGTTCCGTGTCGTAGAAAGGGCAGCATGCGAGGCAGATCAGGAACTGAACAAATCGACGATACGTAACGTCAAGCATTGTCACTGCTGGGCCGTTTACATGTCCACTGAAGTGCCGCCAGTTGACCAGGATATTTATACGCTCCGTAGTTGGTGATGTTTCTCACGATGTGGCTGTCCTCTTGTACCAGACGAATGAGTCATTGTAGAAACCACTGAAGCCATTTACAGCCGCCTGGTGGTACGTCCGGGTGCTGTTGCTGACTGGCATGGACACAATGAGTGGCTGGTAGTTTGGTTCCATGTCGTAGAAAGGGCAGTATTCGTGTCATATCAGGACACGAATAAATCGAAGATAGGAAACACCAAGCATCGTCACTGTTGGGCCGTTCCCATGTCCACTGAAGTGCCGCCAGATGATCACGGTATTTACACGCTCCGAAGTTGGTACTTGGCAGCAGGGGACAGCGAAGAACGCACCGCTTGACGCACCTCTTCTTGTTGTCACAGATAAAGGCCCCAGGATCTAGCTGATCTGCATCTGCGCACGGCTCCACGTGGCTGCGCCCGGAATCGTGATATCAGCCTTCGCTGACGTCACGGCACTGCAACACCACCAGGGGCTTGGCCTGCAAATACGGGACGCTCTCACGGACAGGGCCACTTGGCAGCAGGGGACAGCGAAGAACGCACCGCTTGACGCACCTCTTCTTGTTGTCACAGGTTGGAAACTGTGTTTTTTTTTCTTCTTCTCAAAACTGCTGTCTTACTGCTGCCAATATTGATTGTTCTGTGTGTTTGTGCGTGAGAGCTTGATAACATGAATAGCGAGCTACGCGATTTCAAAGAGCAGTTTGAGAGGGAAATGGAGAAATTCAAAAGACAGATTGAGCAGCTGCTGGAAACGGAGCTGCAAGAAGTGAAAAAGAGCCTTGAATTTTTAAATGAACAGTATGAGCAGACGAAAAACCAAAATGAGCTGCTAGAGAAGGAAAATAAAGCACTGAAGAAAGAAAACGATGCTTTGAAAAGTGAGTACCGAAATGCAAAGAAACAAATTGATGACCATGAGACCAGAATCCTCACAAGTGAACAGTACTCTCGAAACCGCAACTTGGAAATTAAAGGGATTAAGGAAGAAAAAGATGAGAATATTGTCACAATACTAGGTCACATTGGCACTGCTTTGAATGAGCCCGTGACTGCAAATGACATTGAAGTCTGCCACAGGGTTAAAACTCGAAATGAAAATGCAGTTCCTAACATAATCGTGCAATTCAAGCACCGATCAAAACGTGACTCAGTGCTCCAGAGGGCAAGAAAGGTTAGGCTTTCCACTACTGACATTGGGTGGTCAGATGAAAACCCCATATATGTAAATGAACATCTTTGCCCGGTGCTGAAGAAGCTAATGTTTAAAGCTGTCGAAAAAAAGAAAGCCTGTGGTTGGAAATTTGTGTGGGTAAGGGACGGAAAGATTTTCGCCCGCCAAGAAGAAGCGTCGACAGTAATCCACATCAGAAATGAGCAAGATGTTGAAAAGATAGTGTGACCGCATCAATATGCAGCCTAGATCGTTGCCGTCATCAGGAATGGCGATGGAACCTCATGAAGTAAATCACATTGCTGCCTCTGAGAACATAAATGGAATTAAGTGCTTTCACCTTAATATAAGATCAGTGCGCAATAAACAAGATTTTCTTAATATTCTACTAGAAAAATTTAATTTCGATTTTGAGGTAATAATGCTTACAGAAACTTGGCTTCATTCAGAGTGTGATAATATCACTGATGACAGGTACAATACATTTTGTCTGAATCGAACTCGGAAAGGTGGTGGCGGTCTGTTGTTGCACGTAAAAAAATGTATCGAGTGTGATGTGCTTGATCAGTTTTCTATTGTTTCCGATGATGTAGAGTGCCTTACTGCAATAAGTCAAAGGTATCTTATAGTTGTCATGTATCGTCCTCCTAATGGAGTAGTTGACTCTTTTCTTCGTCACCTTGAAGACATCCTTAACTATGCAAGCAATAACAACCTCAACTTGTTTTTAGGTGGTGATTTCAATATTGATCTGATGACTAAATCCAACACTCAGCAGTGCTTACAAACCTTACTCCTATCACACTCCTGCCACAATGTGATCAAAGACGCTACACGTATAACAACAACGTCGTGTACCTTATTGGATGTCTTTGTCACAAACATCCCTGAACACGAAGTTTTTGGTGGCGTTATCACGTCCGGCATAAGTGACCACTTGCCTATTTTCTTACTCGCTAAAAATGCGCTAAGGAAACATGCGGACGGAGCCAATGTAATTAAAGCATTTCAAGAAATTAATGAAAAAACTTTGAACACATTTCGCACAAACCTTTCTGCGGTAAACTGGGAACCAGTGTATAGCTCCCCGAGCGCCGATGGTGCTTATGAAGTTTTTTTGAGATTGTTTATTGATGCATACTCAAGTTCATTTCGAATGAAAACATGCAAAATAGGAAGAAAAATTCGAAAACCTTGGATCGATAACGATTATATGAAATTAATAAGAAAAAAAGAAAAGCTATTTACTAGGTTCTTAAACACTCGCAATCTGAAAGACTGGGAAATTTTTAAAAGGCATAGAAACAAAACTAATGCTAAGCTGCGAAAGGCAAAACAGGTTTATTTATGTAACTACTTTGAAGTTGGTAATGCCCCAAAAGCTGAACATATATGGAAAAAAATTAATGTGCTGCTAAATAGAGTTCCCGTAAAGGAAACTATTAATGAAATCATATTAAACAATAAAGTCATTAAGGGAGCGATGCTAGCAGAGGAATTTAATACCTTTTTTCTAAACTTGGTCACCAGCACACATTCCTCGGAGGCAATAAATGGAATGATTAGAAACCCACAAAGTTTTTACATTGACCCTACAAGCGAGACTGAGGTCTGTGCTGTGTACCATTAACTGAAAAACAGCTTTGCTTGTGATATTGATAATATCCAGATCAAACCAGTAAAATATGCACTAGACCTCATTTTGTCGCCGCTCACATACTTGTACAATATTTGCCTCTCAACAGGCACTTTCCCCAGGAAGATGCAAATCGCTAAGGTAGTCGCTATATTTAAAAAAGGGGACAAAAATAATCTGACAAACTATCGGCCAATTTCCATCCTGCCAGTCTTCTCAAAAGGTCTAGAAAAACTCATCCACATACGAATTACCAAGTTTGCCACTAAACATAATTTAATTAATCCCACTCAGTTTGGCTTTAGAAAAGGAATGTCCACAGAATATGCTCTTTTGGCTCAAAAAGAAATAATTTTGAAAGCAATCGAGGAAAAATATGTAATTGCAGGTGTATATATAGACTTCTCGAAGGCATTCGATAGCATAAACCATGTTACTTTGTTAAAAAAACTGGAAGTATATGGAATACGTGGAATACCTCTCGACCTCTTAAAGTCTTACCTCGAAAACAGAATGCAGTGCGTTTCCATACAGGAAATTCTATCCTCTTGCCAGCCAATAAAAGCAGGTGTCCCCCAAGGCAGCATACTTGGTCCCCTATTATTTAACTTGTACACAAATGATATTACGTGCATTAGTAGCAACGCAGAATACGTAACATATGCAGACGACACGACAATATTTTTTCGCAGGCGTTCCTATCATTCTCTTCAATCCGAAATAAACAACACTCTGGAAAAACTGACCACCTGGAGCGAAATAAACTCTTTACAGATTAATGCTAATAAAACAAAGGCCATTATTTTCACTACCAGACAAGCAGCCAGCGCTCCAGAGATGACGTTCACTTTAGGCGACGCAGATGTAGAAATCTTAGATTCTGTAAAATGTCTTGGTGTCCACTTTCACAAAAATATGTCCTGGGACACGCACATTGACCACGTTACCACACAGATAGCAAAAGCTGCTGGGGTCCTAACTAAATATAAATCGTACTTACCGACGGCCGTTAAATTACACATTTACAATTCACTTTTCCTTTCACATGTTAACTACTGTTTCTTAGTGTGGGGTAAAACAACACTTGGTAATTTAAATCGCATACATGTCCTACAGAAAAGAGCGATCCGCAGCATAGCAAATGTTCATTATCGTGAACATACATCGGAACTTTTCACTAAATTTGACATTCTTTCCATCCATCATATGTACTCATTCTACCTTGCAAAACGATATAAGCATGACTCACTTGAAATTCTCCGTACACTTGCTAACTTGACCTCTCAAACACGACACTACAATACACGCACTAATCTAATTTGGAAAATTCCTTACTCACGCTTAAGACTATCTGAACAAATGCTCGGTCATGCCCTACCGACCCTACTAAACCACCTTCATTGTCAAGGAATTAACATAAGCACCATTACCAACAATATGCTTAAGTCCTTTGTAACGCGACAGTGAGCGTGTATGAAATTGTTGTTGTATTTTAGAAATTCTCTTGTAGAATTGGTGTGCTACCGTGGCTGCATTCCTTGTACATACTGACCTTTATTTGTGGCTCTAAAATGAGTATATTATTTTTGTATTGCATATTACACATACTGACTTTTAAACTTTCTAATGTATAAAGATGTATGTTTCTTAATGTTCCACTGTATATGCCTCATAAATAGGGGGCCCGAAGCTCGTCAAGTGGAAACTTCCACTTTTTCTTCGAGCCCTCCTCGTCCTCCGCTAATCTTTTTGTGAGGAAGAAATAAAATTATTGATTGATTGATTGATTGATTGATTGATTGATTGATTGATTGATTGATGTTTCCCACGACGTGGCTGGCCTCTTGTACCAGAAGAACGTGTCATTGTAGTAAGCACAGAAGCCATTTACAGCCGCCTGCTGGTACGTCCGGGTGCTGTTGCTGAGTGGCATGGGCACAATGAGTGGCTGGTAGTTTGGTTCCGTGTCGTAGAAAGGGCAGCATGCGAGTCATAACAGGACCTGAATAAATCGAAGATAGGAAACGTCAAGCATCGTCACTGTTGGGCCGTTCCCATGTTCACTGAAGTGCCGCCAGATGATCACGGTATTTACACGCTCCGAAGTTGATGATGTTTCCCACGACGTGGCTGTCACTTGTACCAGAAGAACGTGTCATTGTAGTAAGCACTGAAGCCATTTACAGCCGCCTGCTGGTACGTCCGGGTACTGTTGCTGACTGGCAGGGGCACAATGAGTGGCTGATAGTTTGGTTCCGTGTCGTGTCGTAGAAAGGGCAGCATGCGAGTCATATCAGGACCTGAATAAATCGAAGATAGGAAACGCCAAGCATCGTCACTGTTGCGCCGTTCCCATGTCCACTGAAGTGCCGCCAGATGATCACGGTATTTACACGCTCCGAAGTTGGTGATATTTCCCACGACGTGGCTGACCTCTTGTACCAGAAGAACGTGTCATTGTAGTAAGCACTGAAGCCATTTACAGCCGCCTGCTGGTACGTCCGGGTGCTGTTGCTGACTGGCATGGGCACAATGAGTGGCTGGTAGTTTGGTTCCGTCTCATAGAAAGGGCAGTATTCGAGTCATATCAGACCCCAATAAATCGAAGATAGGAAACGTCAAGCATCGTCACTGTTGGGCCGTTCCCATGTCCACTGAAGTGCCGCCAGATGATAACGGTATTTACACGCTCCGAAGTTGAAGATGTTTCCCATGACGTGGCTGTTCTCTTGTACCAGAAGAACGTGTCATTGTAGTAAGCACTGAAGCCATTTACAGCCGCCTGCTGGTACGTCCGGGTGCTGTTGCTGACTGGCACGGGCACAATGAGTGGCTGGTAGTTCGGTTCCGTGTCGTCGAAAGAGCAGCATGCGAGGCAGATCAGGACGTGAACAAATCGAAGATAGGAAACGTCAAGCATCGTCACTGTTGGGCCGTTCCCATGTCCACTACAGTGCCGCCAGTTACCACGGTATTTATACGCTCCGAAGTTGGTGATGTTTCTCACGATGTGGCTGTCGTCTTGTACCAGACGAACGTGTCATTGCAGAAAGCACTGAAGCCATTTACAGCCGCCTGGTGGTAGTACGTCCGGGTGCTGTTGCTGACTGGCACGGGCACAATGATTGGCTGGAAGTTTGGTTCCGTGTCGTATAAAGGGCAGCATGCGAGGCAGATCAGGACCTGAAGAAATTGAAGATAGGAAACGTCAAGCATCGTCACTGTTGGGCCGTTCCCATGTCATGGTAAAAGAATGCAGCGCGAAAAAAACAAGGACGTACAGAAGTGGACAGGACAGGGCGCTGACTACCAACACATTTATTCAGAAAGATGAGCAGCTTATATAACGCAGTCCAACACCCACGTGACCACGAAAATAGCAAACGCGTTCAACTATCTAATACAAAAAAACAAAACGAAGTACACAATATCAAAGTCATACATATCTGGGTAACGCAAAGTCAGCCAAGAACCGATAAAACCGAGAGGACCACGACGAACGGTAAGGTGCACGCATGGAAAATGAACAGTCAGCGACCTTTGCCGCCAATGCAGCACGAGGCAAAACGAAGACGACAATAACAAAATAGTCACCGAACAATAAGTAAAAGTCGAAGCTAAAAGCAGGGTCGGGGCCAAACGCATAACAAAACAATACCAAACGCAACGCAAAAGCTGAGTCAACCGTTCACAGTCAAACTGAGTCAAAAAAGTTGAAAGTTCTCTAGAACAAGAATTAAAAGCAGACGTGAATAAAAAAGACGTGTTTATAGTGGGCCTAGAAAACTGGGCTCCTTGTCTGTAAGTAAAATTGAAGGCGTGCTGACGCACTTGTCTCCAGCTTTGGCTATCATCCTTGCCTCAATGATGACCCTTTCATTTTCTGTCCGCGCCCGTGCTCTGACAACCGTGCGCGTGTAACATGGTTCGCAGCCTTTGCAAGACTTGCAATGGTCGTCCAGGTGCCCGCCGCTTTTGTTACGGAACCTACGGCGGTGTTCAAACAATCTCTCGTTGAGACACCTGCCGGTTTGCCCAATATACACGCGTCCACACTTCAAGGGAATCTCGTAAATGACACAAGTAGCACAATGTGTGAGTGGTTCTACATGTCTAATAGGGCAAACCTTTTTCTTTTGCTTTGTCAGCAGTGTACACACTCGTGACAATTTGCACGGGGCTGAGAAGACAAGGTTTACGTTGTTTCTTTTTGCAACCTTCTTTAAATTGTGAGACAACTTGTGAAGATACGGGATGACGGCCAAAGGAGGTCGTTTGGCCTGTTCTAGTTTGCCTGCGTCTTTGCCTTGCACTTTCAATTTCTGGAGAAGAGTCTCTGAAACGCTACTCACTAGTGTTGGTGAGTAGCCAGCACTGTAAAGACGTTGGACTTGGTTATTAACACTGCTCTGCATCGTATGGGGACAGCTTTTTGTAAGCGCTGCCTGGATGGCAGAAGAAACAATGCCTCGCTTGATCAATTTCGAGTGAGCGCTGTCATGCGGAAGAAGACCTTTCTTAGAGCGAGGGTTGTACGTCCAACAGAGGTGGGTTTGTTCAAAACTAAAAAGTACGTCCAAAAACTGAACATCCTTGCCTCTCGGCGGTTCACTCGGTGGAGCCGTCTTGGAGGCATGTTCGGCGTATGTGCAAGATTCTGAAGTCAGAACTCTGGAGACAAGTGCGTCTTTTCCAAGACTGGCTAGGTGTGTTCGCGCCCCAGAGGCCACATTCGACTGGGGTGAGCTGCAGATATTATGAGTACAAAAAGCTCGCTGCACAATCGGCTGAATTCCTATGGCACCAGTACCGTCTGCGCCTTCCAGTAAGGAAGAAGGAAGTGAAGTCGTCTACGACCAACGTCACCGTTCTCGGAGGTGCTTGCATCTCGTCTCAGGACTTGAAGGTCCTACAGAAGGGTCCCAAATTCAGCTTTCAACCACCTTCAAACAAGTACCAGCTCCTGGCTATGGTGCGGCAGTTGGCACAACGAGTACCAGAGCAAGACAAGGCACGAGTCATTGGGGATGGCGTCGACGTTCTACGTCGCTGTGGGGCCTCGCTCACGCATGCTAAGCCTCCCATCGTGTCCATTGCTAAACGCCTCAAGGAGGGTAACCTTTTGGCTCTGCAAAGCGACAAAGAAGGCGGATTTGTCATCCTCCCTGACCACTTGCACAAGGAGAAGGCTGAGGTTGCGCTCGAAAAGAATTTCAAGAAGGTTCAATTCCGCCCCAGCAGACAGAAAACTTTGGCTTTGAAGCTACTGACAAGTTTCCAGCTCGAGAGATTAAGATCATCGGCAGAAAAGGCCCGAGACTGCTTCTTGGAAGTCTTCTACACAGGCAAAACCCATAAGCCTGACTGCCCTCTGAGGACCATCATCTCGGAAAAAGGTACGCGGCAGGCTGAAGTTGGTGCCTACCTACAACGCCACTTGAATGGCCTACCTTTAGATGACCCTTTTCTGGTAAGGAACTCGTCAGAGGTGTTACAGCGATTCAAAGGCAGTTCAGACGCTACGACTGGCTTTACAATTGACGTTGAAGACTTGTTTTATTCCGTTCCGCACGGTGGTCTATACGCAGCGGTGCGCGACGTGATCCAACAGTCGGGTGAAGTGCGTTTCCAGAACAGCTCGGGTGTGAGCAGCGACAATTTCCTTCGCCTTCTTCAGTTCTACCTTGAATCTACTGTTGTTCAGTACAGCGGTCAGTACTTCGTGCAAAAGAATGGCGTATGCATCGGGTCATCAATCGCGCCAGTCCTGTGTGATATCTTACTGGCGGCAGCCGATAAGCGCATTAGCCAGGTTCTCCCGGGTGAAGTGGTCCATTCGGTCTTCCGGTATGTGGATGATTTTATGATCGTCCTCAGAAGTTGCCCACCTGGTTCGTTGGAGCGTGTCATTCTTGAAATTGTCGCCCTTTTCAAGTCCCATTTTGGGGGTCTGAACTTTACCTGTGAACCGCCGAGAGGCAAGGATGTTCAGTTTTTGGACGTACTTTTTAGTTTTGAACAAACCCACCTCTGTTGGACGTACAACCCTCGCTCTAAGAAAGGTCTTCTTCCGCATGACAGCGCTCACTCGAAATTGATCAAGCGAGGCATTGTTTCTTCTGCCATCCAGGCTGCGCTCACAAAAAGCTGTCCCCATACGATGCAGAGCAGTGTTAACAACCAAGTCCAACGTCTTTACAGTGCTGGCTACTCACCAACACTAGTGAGTAGCGTTTCAGAGACTCTTCTCCAGAAATTGAAAGTGCAAGGCAAAGACGCAGGCAAACTAGAACAGGCCAAACGACCTCCTTTGGCCGTCATCCCGTATCTTCACAAGTTGTCTCACAATTTAAAGAAGGTTGCAAAAAGAAACAACGTAAACCTTATCTTCTCAGCCCCGTGCAAATTGTCACGAGTGTGTACACTGCTGACAAAGCAAAAGAAAAAGGTTTGCCCTATTAGACATGTAGAACCACTCACACATTGTGGTACTTGTGTCATTTACGAGATTCCCTTGAAGTGTGGACGCGTGTATATTGGGCAAACCGGCAGGTGTCTCAACGAGAGATTGTTTGAACACCGCCGTAGGGTCCGTAACAAAAGCGGCGGGCACCTGGACGACCATTGCAAGTCTTGCAAAGGCTGCGAACCATGTTACACGCCCACGGTTGTCAGAGCACGGGCGCGGACAGAAAATGAAAGGGTCATCATTGAGGCAAGGATGATAGCCAAAGCTGGAGACAAGTGCGTCAGCACGCCTTCAATTTTACTTACAGACAAGGAGTCCAGTTTTCTAGGCCCACTATAAACACGTCTTTTTTATTCACGTCTGCTTTTAATTCTTGTTCTAGAGAACTTTCAACTTTTTTTACTCAGTTTGACTGTGAACGGTTGACTCAGCTTTTGCGTTGCGTTTGGTATTGTTTTGTTATGCGTTTGGCCCCGACCCTGCTTTTAGCTTCGACTTTTACTTATTGTTCGGTGACTATTTTGTTATTGTCGTCTTCGTTTTGCCTCGTGCTGCATTGGCGGCAAAGGTCGCTGACTGTTCATTTTCCATGCGTGCACCTTACCGTTCGTCGTGGTCCTCTCGGTTTTATCGGTTCTTGACTGACTTTGCGTTACCCAGATATGTATCACTTTGATATTGTGTACTTCGTTTTGTTTTTTTTTGTATTAGATAGTTGAACGCGTTTGCTATTTTCTTGGTCACGTGGGTGTTGGACTGCGTTATATAAGCTGCTCATCTTTCTGAATAAATGTGTTGGTAGTCAGCGCCCTGTCCTGTCCACTTCTGTACGTCCTTGTTTTTTTCGCGCTGCATTCTTTTACCATGTTCACTGACCAACAAGCCCAAACAGCCGCTTTAGTTCCCATGTCCACTGAAGTGCCGCCAGTTGACCACTGTGTTTGTATGCTCCAAATTTGGTGATGTTTCTCACGATGTGGCGGTCCTCTTGTACCAGACGAACGTGTCATTGTAGAAAGCACTGAAGCCATTTCCAGCCGCCGGGTGGTACATCCGGGTGCTGTTGCTGACAGGCACTGGGACAATGAGTGGCTGATAGTTTGGTTCCGTGTCGTAGAAAGGGCAGCATGCGAGGTAGATCAGGAGCTGAACAAATCGAAGATAGGAAGCGTCAAGCATCGTCACTGTTGGGCCGTTCCCATGTCCACTGAAGTACCGCAAGTTGACCACGCTATTTATACGCTCCGAAGTTGGTAATGTTTCTCAGGATGTGGCTGTCCTCTTGTACCAGACGAACGTGTCATTGTAGAAAGCACTGAATCCATTTACAGCCACCTGGTGGTACGTCCGGGTGCTGTTGCTGACAGGCATTGGCACAATGAGTGGCTGATAGTTTGGTTTGGTGTCGTAGAAAGGGCAGCATGCGAGGAGGCAGATCAGGACCTGAACAAATCGAAGATAGGAAGCGTCAAGCATCGTCACTGTTGGGCCGTTCCCATGTCCACTGAAGTGCCGCAAGTTGACCACGCTATTTATACGCTCCGAAGTTGGTAATGTTTCTCAGGATGTGGCTGTCCTCTTGTACCAGACGAACGTGTCATTGTAGAAAGCACTGAATCCATTTACAGCCACCTGGTGGTACGTCCGGGTGCTGTTGCTGACAGGCATTGGCACAATGAGTGGCTGATAGTTTGGTTTGGTGTCGTAGAAAGGGCAGCATGCGAGGAGGCAGATCAGGACCTGAACAAATCGAAGATAGGAAACGTACAGCATCGCCACTGTTGGGCCGTTCCATTGTCCATTATACAGCTACCTAATCCTTAGTAGCTAACAGCAGCAAATGGGGCAATATTCGAGTAGTGCAGAAAATAAAATAGTGTGATCAGGGGATCGTAGCCGTCCGGCAAAACTGACAACGATCTGTTATGGGTTGCCCTGCAGCATAGCTTACACCAAATGCAAACTTGACCACACACACACAAGGTTATTAAAGTAGCTGTAGGCTGCTATGTACCCACAGTCTTTCCACTTAAACTGAAGCTGCGGTTTTTTCTTTATTTTTTTCTAAAAAATTTGTCTAAGAGAGGGCTACGACTATAGGCTTGGCATCGCCTGACGAGGCCTCAGCCCCCTGTGCATGACAGAGCCAAAAAGTTTATATATATATATATATATATTATATATATATATATATATATATATATATATATATATATATATATATTATATATATATATATATATATATATATATATATATATATATATATATATATATATAAGAGAAGTGCGCACTTCTACAGAGACACATTTATTTATCAACGCTTCGACCGCGGTGCGGTCTGCACGACTGTAGTGGTCTCGCGTCAGATGGACGTTTCAAGTTTGTGAGCTGCAGAGGAGGGAGAAAGGAGTGTAACAAGCAAATAGCAACAACAGTTCACAAAATTCAACAAAAAATAAAAAATATGCAGGTGCGGGGAGCAGACAAGGACAATATTCGGCGAGGAAGCAAAAAAATAGAAAGAAAAGAGAAAGGGGGAAACTAGTATAGTAAGGAAGGATGGGGTACACAAGGAGATGGCGAAACGAGGGAAAGGGAGAGGAAGACGGTGCGGGGGACATGGGCAGCACGGCAACCACAGGCGTACGAAAGCAAAACGTGTGGTGTGTGCCTCCTTTGTTCTTGTCTTCCGTCTATTTTCGCTGGTTCCTTTTCTATGCAATATGAACCAACTAGCCCAGCAGTTTGCACTCCTGATCCACAAACACAAAGGGTGCCGCTGCAGATGCGTGGCCAAAGAGGAGCCGCTACGCAAATGACACTGACAGCGACGAACAGGCCAAACCAGGCGCCTTTTGGGGGTCTCACTAATTTCCGGTGAGCCGAGGGCTAGAACGTTAAGGAAGGAGTGGGCTACGTTAAGGAGCACATGTGTAATAACTTAGTCAGGGGGTCTGGATTTCACTGAACTGTGCACCCCTCTCCCTGGGCGGGTCGTTGAACCGACTTCGCGGGGAATACTTGTTTGTAGGGGAGGAGTTCTGGGCTTGCTTTGTACAAAGATTTCAAATTGTCGAAAAATGTAAGGAAGGAACGTCAAAAGCTTATCGATACTGCACGAGGCAGGCTAGTGTAAGTAAGGAGGGGTATGATGGCCTGGGATATACACTAGGAGTTGTAAAAGGTTTATCTGAGTTAGCCAATTAACCAGAAGTGTAGTATTATTTTGTTTTGAGGTCGTGAATAAAAGAAAGGGTACCAGGCTTTTCTTTTACCAGTATTAAACTTGTGGATAAAATAGGATTCACGTTGTTCACGTTCTCGCCTGTTTTTGAAGCCCCCATTAATAACTGTTACTTTTAGTTGGTCAAATGGGTGTCCTTCTGCGTTTACATGCTTGGATAGGGGAAGGTTTGGGAGAGACTTGGTGTGTGCGCGGTGATTTTTAAATCGAATGTGGAATGCAGTGTTTGTCTGTCATATGTATTGCTGGTTACACGCAGTGCATTCAAGCAGCATTGCGAACACATGCGCAACGTGCCCTTAACACAGCGCTATCCATGTTCCCTTATTGATGACGCCATAAGCAGAGCTTCAAATCTGAACCGTAGTCAAATACTCCAGGGGCACCGAATAGATAACCGAAATGATTAAACTACAAACCTTATTCTCACATTTAACAGTAACGCACCGAACATAAACAGAATTCTTAATAGGCACTTTAATATTCTACAGCAAAGTCAACGACTATCGAAAATATTTGCATGCGCACCCCGCGTGATTTACAGGCGTGCCAAAAACATTCAGAACCATCTAGTCCACTACAAGGAACACAAATCCCCAAAATATGGATGCCAGCCCTGTAGTAAAGGTTGCTGCAAAGTTTGCAAACACATGCAGTCTACGTGTTTCGGAACTAGTACGAGGTAAGTTTTCCAGCATTCAATCAACGGTAACATTGACTACGACTCATCAAACATTATTTACCTTCTTGAATACACTGTGTGTAATCAGCAATACATAGGACAGACAAACACTGCATTCCGCATTCGATTTAACAATCACCGCGCACACACCAAGTCTCTCCCAAACCTTCCCCTATCAAAGCATGTAAACGCAGATGGACACCCATTTGACCAACTAAAAGTAACAATTATTCAAGGGGGCTTCAAGAACAGGAGAGAACGTGAACAAGGTGAATCCCATTTTATCCACAAGTTTAATACTATTCAAGAACGTCTTAACGAAATGCCTGGTACCCTTTCTTTTATTTATGACCTCCAAACAAAATAATACTACACTTCTCGTTAATTGGCTAACTCAGATATACCCTTTATAACTCCTAGTGTATATCCCAGGCAATCATACCCCTCCTTACTTACACTATCCTGACTCGTGCAGTATTGATAAGCTTTTGACGTTCCTTCGTTACATTTTCCGACAATTTGAAATCTTTGTACGCAGCTAGCCGAGCCCTCCACCCCTACAAACAAGTATTTACGGCGAAGTCGGTTCAACGACCCGCCCAGGGAGAGGAGTGCACCGTTCAGTCAAACCCAGACCCCCTGAGTAAGTTCTTAGACACGTGCTCGTTAACATAGCCCACTCCTTCCTTAACGTTCTAGCCCGCGGCTCACCGGAAATTAGTGAGACCCCCAAAAGGCGCCTGGTTTGGCCTGTTCGTCGCTGCCAGTGTCATTTGCGCAGCGGCTCCTCTTTGGCCACGCATCTGCAGCGGCGCCCTTTGTGTTTGTGCATTTTGTTTGTGTGTTTTGTTTGCACGTTTTGCTTTCGTACGCCTGTGGTTCCCGCGCTGCCCATGTCCCCCGCACCGTCTTCTTCTCCCTTTCTCTCGTTTCGCCATCTCCTTTTGTACCCCATCCTTCCTTACTATACTAGTTTTCTCCTTTTTTTCTTTTCTTTCTATTTTTTGCTTCCTCCCCCAATATTGTCCCTGTCCGCTCCCCGCACCCCCATATTTTTTATTTTTTGTTCAATTTTTTGAACTGTTGTTGCTATTTGCTTGTTACACTCCTTTCTCCCTCCTCTGCAGCTCACAAACTTAAAACGTCCATCTTACGCGAGACCACCGCACCGCGGCCGAAACGTTGATAAATAAGTGTGCCTCTGTAGAAGTGCCCACTTCTCTTAAATCTTTATTCTGCGGAGACAACGCAACCAACGTTCGTAACACACACTCTTATATATATATATATATATATATATATATATATATATATATATATATATATATATATATATATATATATATATATATATATATATATATATATATATATAACAGTGCTGCTGGGCGGCACACAAACAATATCATTGGTCAAAACACAAACGCTTACAGTGCATACAAGAAACACAAAGATAGATCTGTAAAAGAAAAGGGCACTCAACGAAAAAATTGCACTTGCACTATAAATGTAGAATGGTTACAACATAAAAATGATAAGAATCATGATACATATGCAACATATAAAACACCAAATCAGAGATTTTCCTCATTTTTCTCCTTTCCTCTTCCTCTTCAACCACAGAAAGAAAACATGCCCGTGAACAAATATCCGCACATATACGAACAGTACAGGCATCGCAAGTAAGAAAAATGGGAGATTGCAAAGGGAACATGATTAATTGCAAAAGAAACAAAACATCTACACACTACACTTCCACGAAAAAGATATTAGGGAGAAGAGTAGACAACATCACTGAACAAAAGAGCTCTCTTACAATCCTTTTTGAAGGCAGGGAAAGGTTTATTGTAATTAACGGGAGTGTCTCTTCTATTGAGCATTTTGGTAACCTGAAAAGGTAGTGTTTGCCGGCCATAGTTTGCTCTAACTATTGGCATTCTTATTTTTGGATCTCTGATGTCGTACGGGCTTACACTCTCGGTAGGTACGTTATGCAGTCTGTTCTTATGTATCCATTGTAGCAGCTTGAAGTAGTATACCTGCTCCGCCCTCAGAAAATTGTACTTACTAAAAAGTGGGTGAATTCTTAGTTTCCGTTTATTCTCATAGTAAGTTTCGCATATGCGTAGCACTTTCTTCTGCAAAGTAATTAGTTTGTTGTAAATTAATTCAGTTGTTGTGCCCCAAACTAGTATACTATAGCTTATCCTAGAGTAGAACAGAGAATAATATAATGTCAGCTTCAACCAAGATAGAATTAAATGTTGAATTCGGTAGAGGCAGCCTGTAAACCGTGATAATTCGGACTTAAAGGGACTATGCAATAAATTAATTGAGATTACGTAAAGCAGACGAGAGATAGGCATTCGATCACTCGTCACCCCAGTGCAAGAATTTTTGAGCTAGCATCAATAACAGCGAAGATATAGACGATTAAAAATCGCGCTCCTCCTCTCCCCCCTAATCTCGTACACGAGGAGCACCAGAAAAAAATTAAGAGAACAGCTCTGGGACTGGGCCCCACCTATGAATACGTCATCCGCTGACGTTTATTTTGCAACTTCCGGTTGTCGCTCCTAGCCCCCCAGCAGCAGCGTCGGCGGCGTGGCGGCATCTCTCCGGTCTCTTCTCCTTTCTGGATTGCGGCGCGCGTCGGGTTTCTTTGCTTGTCATCTGTGGTAATTAGCAGCAATAAACCCGGACCTCGAGGTGCGACTGCTCGCTTTTATGGCCGCGATGGGCATCGAGCCCTATGCGTGCGCACGAACAGCCGTGCGAGTGGCTCCGGAACTCGCGACAGAAGGAGGCGGCAGAGGAAAATTGAAACCATGTGCGCGAAGGCAATGCCCTGCCTCGCGCTTGCCCGAGAGCTTGCGCGGCGGCACGAGCAGACGATTTTCACGGCTACCGGAAGTGTGCCCGTGACGTCGTGGCTGCCGTGGCTCCAGCGAATGACAGCGTGTGGTGGCCTGACACGGCGCAGTAAAGCCTGTAGAAAGGGGGTGGCGCTCGGCCGGCGCAGCGAAACCGGCGTAGCGCGACTGACTGCGAGCGGCGCTCGCCCGCGCGCTAACTCGCCGGACTATAAATGCGCCTTAAGGAGAAAAAAGTTTTGATGAAGGCAGGAGATTCGAAACCATTGCGTAAGCGGGCTACATGCAGAGCCCCACTGTAGGACTGCGTAGACTGTAGTGGGCCATGGGACAAAATAGTGCCGGGTTCGGTCTTAATATAGTGTCGGCCATTCTAATAGGCTCGCAAGGAGTGTGTAGATGTACACAGAGTCTACTTTGCGTGCATTCGTTGCATGGATGAGTAATACGTTGATTTTGGAAGGGTGTCTCATTTTGCAACCGTGCACCGTCTGATTTTGCCCCGTAAGGTGGGACAAAATGCGACATTTATAAGTTTCATTAATTTTACTATGTTCTTATTCACCTTGCCTGCGATATCTGCGAATAAAAATGATGCCGCTTGCTTTGGAAATTTGTGTTGAGTTTTGACCCCCTCTCCCCTAAGGGCCGACTTTGTTAGTGTTCAAAAACACGCTCCCATGAATCTCAATGAAACAAAGCGAAGATCCTCACTGTGCCAAAGAAACCCAGCCGAAATACAAACAGGGACACGATGCCGAGTTTCTAGGCTGAGGAGCAGAAACTTCCAAGCAAAGACAAGAGACTGCTAATGGCGCGTACGCGTAAGGTTTGAGGTGAGCTCTAACACAAACCGTTTGGTTTTTGCACGTACCACTTGCGAACATACATTGGGTCATAAATTCCACAGTCATGAAAGATTGTTTACCTCATTGTCGATGGTAATTAAGATTTTATTTTATTTACTTTTCCCTTAATGGCCCGGAAAGCATTACACAAGGATGCGGGGCGTGCATATAACTTGGGGTATGGCAAAACGAAAGGAAACAAGGCATGCATATTATAATAATAAGCATGGGTGGCTATAATAGCTGCGCGCGAAAATGGCAGCTTTAAGGGTTCGTCGCGCCTGCGAACTTTTTGAAACCTTGCTTGTGTACAGACGGCAAGTCTCTGAAAGCTAAGCGCAGTGAAGTAGAGGTCACTGTTCTTGCGGTCGGATGGGCGGCAAATTTTACAAAGCTGCTTGCACATGGGGATCTTCGTGGATCACACTGTCTCTTTTTCTGAGGGTTCCAATGTATTCTGCCAGGACAGCATGTCACTACTTTCTGTACCGCAAAAAAAATTAAAAAATTTAAAGAAACATACAGCGATGGGCCGATTCAATTCAGCGCTGAAAGCAGCGGCGATGAGGAGTTGGTAATCTTCACAGCTACAATATATTGCTTCTTGTGCAGCACTACTGCCGAACTGTTAAAAAAAATCTTGTGGCGAGCAATCCGAAAGCCTTTATAACGAAATCGTCAATTGGAGCCGGTAGGTTCCAGTCTTCATCCCCTGCCCTTGGTCGGTGACAAAATTTCTACGGCACAAAGCATAGAATAAATGAAGCCTTTAGAACCGCACTTATGCACGAGAAAGTGGCAAAATTTCTTTTTGCGAATTTTGTAAACATCAGCTGACTCCATCTCACTACCTAAGCGGCACCTGTTCTCAGGCGCAGTTTTCTCTTTTTTCGACCACAGCTTGCTCGGACACTTAACAACATCTAAACAGGCGTGCGAGCAACTTTCATTCTTTGCCTTTGGTTACCAGAACGTTAACACAAGAAAAATTATATATGGGCCGCAAGACGAGCGGTCATACACGTTTGCAGTTTCAGTTGCAAATTTTGTGCAGCTCTAAGCACGTAGAAAATTCATTCGCTACACTTTTATCTTTGCGGTCAATATACTGAGAACAAGAAATGTAGCTCTGACATTATATTGCGCTAACAATTTACGCCTCTTGAAAATTAGTTGTTTGTTGCACCAGGCTCGCCAGATTCTGAACGAAAAAGAACCAAAATGACATGCTGGCAGCAGACTTTCTGCATCGTCGGCACATTCAGGTAGATCCTGGCAGTCACAAGAAGATGAGCAAATTCCATGCT
Source organism: Amblyomma americanum (assembly GCA_030143305.2). Classification (NCBI taxonomy): domain Eukaryota; kingdom Metazoa; phylum Arthropoda; class Arachnida; order Ixodida; family Ixodidae; genus Amblyomma; species Amblyomma americanum. Next base: position 119,874 of record JARKHS020027044.1, read on the forward strand.
TAAATTCAGTGGCACTAGCACATACTGTGCTTAAGGACAACGATTTTGTGTCAGCAGCCAGCTGGTTATAACTGCGAGAGTCGGAACAGCGCTCTGCAGGACAGCGCGCAGTCAGTCGGAGCCAGGAGGCCTGCAATGGAGACGTGATCCTGTGACCAGATATGAGGGCGCCCATGCTCTCACGCTGTAAAGCGACTGCACGGAAGAATTATTTCTTGTAATACTAGACGTGCTGTCTCTGCGCACAAGTATCCAACATGCCGACAGCAACAAAGTCCAGCAAGAAGCGTACAGACGACACGAATGTCAAATGCCCTACTATATGCGTCTTACAAAATAATGACAACTTGGATATATACTTTTGAATTCTAGAGTATACACAAATAGGTGGCACATGCACGAGTAAAAAGATTGCCCTTAACTACGACAAATTCTTATGAATAGTTTCGGATCAAAGCTTTACCTACCTCACGGGGCCCCTTCTACAAAAGCGCTAATTGGACAGAATCTATCTTATATAGACGAATAGGAAAGAACTCCTGAACTTTTGCCAGAACTTCAAGAAAGCCCCCCTCTCCCGCAACACACTTTGGCCCGCACCGCATTTGCAGCTCCAAAATTAGCTTTCGAGGCACTAGACTCTCCGTGGAGGACACTTTACTTGCCGCCAGCATATACAGAAAACCCGCAGACGAGCAACAATACCGATCCTTTACTTCATGTTGGCAATGTATTAGGCGGAGATTTTATTTTGTGGTGCGGTGATACCGGAGGCGGTGCTTAAAGTAAGTAGTTGGCAACCACGCGCTGTTAAGGCGAAGCAATGCCTTTTCGCAAAACTTTTGCTCCCCCGCACTATACACTCTCAGACTTTGAGTCCACAGACAAACAGCATTCCACAACGAGGGGTGCTCAAAAAATTCGAAGCCTAGCATCGAAGAAATAACGGTAGTGTCAAAAGAGCTGCTAAACGGACAAGTTGGTGAGGATCTGTAGCGGCGCTGGCATCGCCAACGGCGCTCATGAAGATCTGCCTCGGACATCAGAGAACGCTCTCATCAACCAGCCTGGGCCAGCAACGTAAACAGCCCGCTCCGTCGGCTGACTCACTAGCCGCGGCTACCGGGTCATCAAATAAATGTGGACTTCTCACCACATTCTGGTGACACCGGACGACAGCCCCGACGCACGCAACGCCGCTCCCACCGGCTCTGCGCTCCTGCCCGTCCTATTCCTCCACTTGGTCTTGCCGCTGCACTTCCGCAGTTCGCACCCGGCTATTCGCCGCCATGTACGCACCTCCCATCACATCCGGTGAGCTCCTTAAGTCATACCAGCGCCCCTAACTTCCTCGGCTGCCCGGCCTGCCCACTTTTTACGCCAGGGACCCCGTTTTGTGGCTGGCGCTGCTGGACTCGCACTTCCATATCAAAAAACGTGTCCAACCAGCTGCTGCGTTATCAGCACGCCAGCCGCGAACTCCCACCCGGTCTCCTAGCACAGGTGCGGTTGCCGCCTTCCGGGGCCGACATATACGCCGATTTCAAGAAGGGCCTGACAGCGTATTTTGGCTTGGAACTCCCACCGACTCTCTACGCTCCTGTTCCCGACTCCACTGCAGCGCCACTGGACCCACCACCCCTGGCCGCATTCCCTACCCGAGCTGTTCCGGCTTTCCCCCCAACCGCTCCTCCGTCGGCGCCCCTCCAGACACCGGTCTCTCCACTGTCGCCGCCACCGAATGAGCCCCCATCCACGGTTCGGCAAGTGTCACGTGACCATGCGTTGGTCTCTTGCCCACCTTCACACCCAGCTGCCTCAACGTGCATCCCCGTCTCTCCCAAGTTTTCTCCACGAGCCCCTATAGACGGCCATCCACCTGCGAGCTCCCGTCCCACGGCGCCTCCTGCCCAGCCCTGTTTCCCAGCTGTGGCACCTGCCCTTGGACCATCAACGACAGCACCCTCTCCCGACGCGAGCCCGGACTCACTTCTCGTCCGCAGTTCACCTGCTCCCTCAAGCCCAACCACAGTGAGCCCAACTGCCCTACTTGTCGCGGGGCGCACATGCACGCCCCACCTGAGCCTTGTTGCGCCTACCGCGCCGCCCGAAACGCCTGCCACGCATCCCTGCGCACCTGGCGCTTTCACCACTGCATGTGCCTCCGCGACGGCCGAGACAGCCTCAGCAGGTGGTGGCATGCTTGCGATGCATTGCAGCGTGCCCCGTCCAACACCTTCTATGGACTCGGCCCTACCGCATCCTTCCCATTCCTACAAATAATCCCCGGATTTGCTTCTTGTGCCCCCAACAACCGGTCCCAACGCCATGGTGAGCTCACTTTTGCAGCCATCCGGTGCACCCCGTTGCCCGTTTCGACTACTACCAAACAAGGCAGCACGTGCCTGATGCCGCAGACCTCACGCTCAGTGCCGCCCGCCGTTGTTTCGCCATTGCCCGCGGCCGAGGCATCGGCCCCACTTCTATGTCTCCCCCATGCCATATCATCGTCCGCACCAACTGAGCCAGCACAAAACTGCCCCCCAACCGCCGGCCCCATCCGTAGGCTGTCCGACTGAAGAACGCCTAGCTCGCCTCCCATTCCACGATGACTTTTCCCGCCTTGTGCATCCATCATCCTCATCTTTTGGCTCCCCTCGCCCTTTGCGACGCAGCCAGGCTCGACCGCCAGAACTCTTTTCTTCCGCCCGACAGACTTCCCCAGCTCTGACCCGGCCTTCACGAAGCTAACTGTGTCCTGGACTTGAGAACCTGTACAAACTTTTACATACTGTTTTTTTTTTCTCTTTTATCGCGCATCGCGCTAGGGGGGGGGAGGAGGGGGAGCATCTGTAGCGGCGCTGGCATCGCCAGCGGCACTGATGGAGATCTGCCTCGCGCATCAGAGAACACTCTCATCAACCAGCCTGGGCCAGCAACGTCAACATCCCGCTCCGTCGGCTCACTAGCCGCGGCTACCGAGACATCAAAATAAATGTGGACTTCTCACCACAGATCCATGGTGACATACTGCGCACAACGAAAGGGGGCGTTAATGAGCACACACAATCGCTTGTTGTGTGTTGCTTCTTCGTCCCCCCTTCTCTGTCCCTTTTCGATGTGGGCAGTATTTCACCATGAAGAGTACAAAGATCACATTTTTACCTTCCAAGATCGCCCCTTCATTTCGCCGCGAACGCCTCCGTACTTCGCACGTCGGTTTACAACGTCTCCGATTCGTGAACAGAAGCAAGTTCTGTCGCACCCCAGGAAATAGCGCCTAACAACCTATTTGAGCTCATTGTATCAAACAAAATCTGTGCCCTCGAAGGGCCTCCTCCATACGTCCAGAGAGGAACAACGCTAGGGAGAAAACGCCCGGCGAATAGGCTGGGCGGTTGCCGACTCCGAACCCGCGGTCCCGTACAGCGTCGCGTGCAACGCGCGTACAGTGTGAGGCTTGGTCATTGTTTTGAAATAGGAATTTTTTTTCCGCTCACTTCTCTAATGTTCTCTTTGATAGCCCCACGCCACCGACGCAGCGCTTGGGTATAATAGATGGCAGTCGTCGTTTTGAGAAGGCGTAGCGCGCCAAAGATGACACGAGCAAGAGGACGGAACAATTCCGAAAACGCTCGCACACTGTCGTCTTTGTGTCGTTCTCTGCTTGTGTGCGCCTCTTTTTCTCGCTAGCTTCCTTCTTTGAAGAAAAAAAAAGATTCCATCGCAATGCTGTTAGCAAACCTTAAGGAAAATGACAATGTGCAGCGCAGTTCAATGTCAAATGCAGCGAAGTTAGTGTTCGTCCTTCCCAACCACGCCCGCAGAGCACCCGTGATCGATGGATACGGAGCGCCATTTCGAAGCTTCTCTCGGCCGGCAGTCGCCAGCATGAGCTAGCTCACGTGCCGCTCACAGACATCACTTTCAATTTCCGGGCAGAATTTGCTTTTCATTCCACGTACAGACGACTTTTAAGCGCATCATTAACCCCCTCCCCGTCGCCACTACTCGCATCCACGGCCGCGCGAGCTCGCTCACAATCTCGGCTCCTATTCCTGCTCTGCACCGTTCTCGGCAGATTTTCAAACTCAGACAGCAGGAGCGGGTCCCAACACGAAGCTAAGTCACCACGCATCTCAGATCGACGATCGGGGAAGCCAGCCTCGGACGTCAGTTGCACTTCGTAAGGTCCGTTTTCGCGTGCTCGTTTATTTGCCTCTTTGGCGCTGTTTGTGTCCAGGTAGTCTCTTCTTTTCGGGGTGCGTACTTCCTTTCGACAAGACACGCTCGGAGAAAACAGCAAACGCTTCGTGCAAGGCTCGCCACGTGTGCTCGTGATTCAGGAGATTATTCCCAATGGCACGTCAGTCGCACGCCCGTTTCAACCATTCAGCGTAGGTTCGGAGTATTCTGGCGCATTCCCGCACGCACCTTTACGAGCGCAGTTTTAGTCCCTGCGTGGCTTTTCTTTTTCCTGCTACCACGCGGACGCCACTGCATTGTAAATCTGCCTCGGCGTCTCCATTGCGGAGTCGCGGCCGTCTGCGTGGGCCAGCGCTTTCTCGCTCTCATGGCAAGCCGCTCCCCTCCACTGCGTAGTCCGTACATTTTGTGCGTTTTCAGTTGGCATATAGAAATATATATTTGGCTGGTCGAGTTATTGTTGCATAGTTAAAAATATATAGCGCTCAAATACACGAGTACTGGAGAGGAGGCGCACGTTTCATTTTTTTTTTTACAAATACAGTGACCCATTACTTTGGCCCAAGCAGGAGAAGCCGCATAAGATAGACTCGAGCAGAACACAGCCGGAAACAAACGTTGAAAAAAAAATAGAAGTAACGATTTCAAATAAAAAACAATGAACAAAACTAAAGAAATAATACGAGGCGCACTAACGGTTTCACAAAATTATCAGGCTAAAAAACGTTAGACCGCAGCGAATTCCACTCACGACACTATTAGGAGGACGTAAACAGAATTATAAGCATTTTTTACAGCAGAAATAGGTATAAAAGAGCATGTTTTGCTACGCCTAGTAATTCTAGAAGTGAGGGGGTTTTACAGCTTCAGGCGAAAGCCATACAGCCGTTGCATTAGCAAAAAAAAAAAAAACCCGCCGCCCGTCAGCGTCTATGGCGTGAAATTCTTCAGTGACCTCACTATGCTCTCGCGTGACGTCTACAGTATACCATAGGAGAGTGATGTCTACAGTGAAAAAAAAATTAAATCTCTTTCCAAGGTGCGGGGATTTCAACCAAGGAGCTCCAAGTGAGCCTAAAGCATGCCTTTCCTTACGATTGTATGCTATTGAGTAGGCGTCTCATTAGAAAGGAAGAAATCATCAATGAACCTCGAAACAGAGCTCGCGATGAGACAATGCTTTCGCATTCAAAGCACGTAAGCAGTCTTATGTGCCTCCTGTGATTTTTGGGGAGAGCAATTTTCTGTTTGCCGGAGAAACCATCATGAAAAAATTAAAGACCACTCATTGTCCTGCGAACTTCTAGTGCGGAGATGTTATGAACTTTCATAAGTAATGTGGAGTAATCGTGGCTACTGTAGACTGAAAAAAATACATATCTGATAGCCTTTCTTCGAATCCTGTCTACCTGCTCTAGACCAAGCTATAATTTGTGCAAACACAACGTGCATATAGGAAAGATTTTGTTGCAAGGACAGAGGAACGTAGCACATGCAGGCTGTTCCGCTGCCGCGGTGGCTCAGTGGTTACGGTGCTCGGCTGCTGACCCGAAAGACGTGGGCTCGATCCCGGCCGCGGTGGTCGAATTTCGATGGAGGCGAAATTCTAGACGCCCGTGTACTGTGCGATGTGAATGCACGTTAAAGAGCCCCAGGTGGTAAAATTTCCAGAGCCCTCCACTACGGCGTCCCTCATAGCCTCATAGTTGCTTTGTGAAGTAAAACCCCATAAACCAAACCAAACCAGGCTGTTCCAGCTGAAAGCAACCATGATTCGGAAGAGGCGAAGTGCTCTTTGCGAGTAAAAGTAACTGAGTCACGTGACGTAATGAGGGTTCATCAATGTGGTCGGGTAATGTACCTAATTTTTGAAATATCGGCCTAAGGAGGTACGTGCGTGTTGAAAAGTTGTAGGCACCATTGAAAAAGAAGCCAACAGATGTGCTTGTAACAGGAAACCCTTTACGCGCATTATGTTATCGAGGTGAAAGCAAATCGCTTGAAATTTACCGAAAAAAGAAAGTAGCACGTAAAAGCATCTGTATTTCAAAACCGTCAGACGTGCTCGCGAGGAACGAAATCCGCTTATCTGCTGAGCGCTGCCTCTGCGTTTCTCGCGCCGCTATAGATTACCGCCCACGCATCGCGGAAAGCGAGCGCGCGCACCGCTCGTTATTAGACACTTTTAGTTGGACGTACGCAGTGAGCTTGCGTACGCAACGACACTGCGGGTAACAAGTGCGCATGCGCAGAACGCAACGTATCTAGCCGGGCGTTGCGGACGTACGCCCGCTATAAAGCATAGCGTAGCGTACGCAACGTGGGACGCTACGTGCTGCGTTGACAAGATGGCGGCGCCCAGCTCGCCCGCTTCGGAATAAATACATGTCGCCGCTGGATTGTCTTACGCAATAGCTCGCTCAAATGGTAGCGGTTCGCTTTTATTTCGCCTACTCTCACGCACACGCCAAAATATTAGCGACAAATTTCCCTTGTTTTTCAGAAACTGAAGTGATTTTTGACCTTTAAAGCCTAAGTAACGTTGTGTACGTTTATCGCCATAGCAACTGCACTTGTCGAATACTTTTTTAGTGATGTGCCTGCTTTTGCACTTCGTTAAACATTATACCTTTTTTTTCTTCATTGGAAACAGTAATATACTAATTACAATTGTCAGAAAGTAAAAGATGTGCAGCCCAGCGCTTTCAGTGTTTGTCACTAGATGGCAGCATGATACGGAACCACGACGACGTAAAGATGCAGACGCCACACTGGTGCACGTGCTGTCATCCACGGTGAACATGCAAGCCGCCGCGAGTAATGGACGAGATGCTGTCAACGCAGGCAGAGTATTTTATACGCCGAAATTGGATGTCGCTTTACTTCTTGAAGTACAAACAAGTGACCCATTTCGGAATCCCGACCAATGGGACGACATCGCCCTTCGGCTGAAGGCGATGCGGAAAAAGCCATTCACGTCGCGTAGCGTGCGCGATCGGTTCAACCTCCTGATTACGCGGTACGCCGCCAACGATAGGAGGAATCAAAAGAAGTAAGTTTTCTATTATTTTTATGTGTGCTCGCAAGCGTTAATTTCTGTACCTGACTCCATTTAGATCGGGAACAGAAGAAGAGTACAGCGAGCGTGACCAACTCCTTCAGGACATATTGTGTCTAATCGATGGGACGTCTTATAAGATTAAACGTTCAAGAAAAGATGGTGGGTCTGCGAGCAGGAAAGACCTTGCAGCCGCTTCCCAGCCAATGAACAACACCGCAGCGCGGAAGAAGACGGCCGCTGCCAGGGATTTGTACATGGATAGGTACGCGGCGGCATACCGGGATACACCACCAGAAAGTGCTGGTATCGACCTCGACATGGCCGGTAAGCGTTCCAGCAGACGGCAATAATTCAGCTGCGATCACAGAGGCTGAATTTGCATCATGCAGGTTTGTTGGTGAAAGCAAATTTTCATATGTTGCGTTTACAGGCAGCAGCGGGGTCACGCCGGGAGAGTTATTGCACGGCATGCTGGCAATGACGGCAGATGACGAGGAGCGCGCCCCAAGCACGCCTCCTATGGACCAAACTCCTGCAGTGCCTGATGCCAGGCCTCCTATGGACCCAACTCCTGTAGTGCCTGAAGTCAGGCCTCCTATCGACTCAACTCCTGCAGTGCCTGATGCCAGGAGCCTTCCCAGCACTCAGCCTTCTGAGCGAGTGCAACAGCAAACGCCCTTGAGTTACCCAGGACGAGGCAGGTTATTTGAAAACGTTCATATTCTGGCATTCAGCAAGGTGAAAATTTGGGAGAGTTGGTAAGTGTTCATCATTTTTGCTCACAGCGCAACAAGAATGAGAGACAAGACGAAAGGCTACCACAGACAAGCGCTGACTATCAACCGTTTTTTAATTGAATAACAAAAGGCATATAAATACACACAATGAACTACTTATCAAACAATAAAATTTATGTGGAAGGCACGTGGGGCACCCTGGTGCCACCCTGGAGCTTATGCACATGTGCCACCCTGGACCCTGGAGCATAGGCTCCACGGTGGCGCCTGTATTAGCCAACATCTTTTTAAGCAGGATTGATAGGGCAATTGAAAAGGCATTGGATGAATAAGTCATTAGGGTTTTTCGATATGTTTACGACGACTACTTGGTGTTCACCCGAACAGGCCGCTTGCATAGAAGTCTTGTCGACGTTCTGGAGATTTTTAAGGGATATGGACGTGGGCTAGAGTTCACAACTGAGGTTCCCAGCAGCAGAGAACTGCAGTTTTTGGATTTGGCATAGTGTGGTGAGGACAAACACTTGTGCTGGTGGTATTGCCCGAGGACTACCAAACCGTTGCTAAACTTTCGGTCTGGCCATTCTAAGCTCAAAGCAGGGTATTGCCGTTTCTTGCTTGCAATCAGCTCTCAGGAAATCTTGCCATGAGAGGACGGGGGGAGCATTTTGCCGCAAGGAAGCCGGTTACATGTGAATGGGTACCTTGATCAACTCATTTCCAGGGCAGCGGAGAAACTCCTTAGACAGCTTAAGAATGGGGCTCAGCTGAAAGAAGGCAAAAAGAAGAAAAAGGCGGCTGTGGTCCCGTATGCACACTGCTTGTCACATGGGTTGAAAAAATTCTTGGCAGATACGACATTGATGTCTTTTCTGTGCCTAGAAAACTTAGCACAATGTGCAAACAGGTCAGTCAGAGGCAAGACGGCAAGAGGGATGCTTGTCATGTGCGTCATGTTTCGCCACCTATACCGTGTGAGGTGGGTGTATCAGGTCCCCTTCTCATGCGGTGCCATGTACATTGGCCAGACTGGTAGGTGTGTCAACAAACGTCTGATGGAGCATGAGAACACAAGAAAAAATGATCCCCTTTCCCACACAGGGTCTGCAGGAAATGCCAATGCAAGCATGAGAAAGATTATGCAGAAAGGAGAGCAAAAGGTGACCGCCTTGGCCAGTTGACTTTTCAGTGCAAGGAGTGCAAATGCGTTCCTGTTTACAAGAACACGCGTATCCTTTTCCGACATAGCGATAAGCTAACACGCGAAGTAATGGAGGCCTTCTATATTCACCACAACAGTACAATGTGTATCAGGAGCCCTTCCATTGCATTATCCGAGAGGGAATTGGGTTATCTGTCCTCTCATGTGACTTCCATATAAATTTTGTTGTTTGATAAGTAGTTCATTGTGTGTATTTATATGCCTTTCGTTCTTCAATAAAAAACCAGCTGCTAGTTAGCGCTTGTCTGTGGTAGTCTTTAGTCTCTTGTCCTGTTCTTGTTGCGCTGTGAGCAAAAATGATGTTCATATTCTAGGCATTGTGCCTGAGACATGAAGCGCCATACATGTTCCCTGCTTATCCTTGAGAATTGTGTCTTCTACAGGAAAAAGAAAATCAGATCAGAACACCGACTACGATTTCATGCTTAAAAGGATGAGGCATAAAATGATCGTGAAAGAAAGAGAATGTGAGGTTGAATTGCGGCGATTGGCGTTTGAAGAAAGCAAGCTCCAATGGGAGAAAGAGTTGAAAATTATGGAGCACGAAGAAAGAATTCTGGAACGCAGAGAACGCGCCGAAGAAAAAGAAGAGGAGAGGAGACATCGTGCTGAGGAGCAGAGACGTGCTGATGCAAGGGACAATGCTCTGATACAGTTGGTTCAAAGCCTCACGGCAAAAATAAATTAGGATTTGCCCAAGCACAAGCTCGTTTCATTTCACTGAAGTAAGCTGTATCTCATTCTTGAAGGTAATGATGAGCGCTGTCAAAATACGAGAAGGGACGAGCACACAGGACAAAGTGCTCGTCCCTTCTCGTATTTTGACAGCGCTCATCATTACCTTCAAGAATGCATTTCCAACTAGCCCCAGTTGTAGCTCTTTTGACTTTATCACAGCTGAGATAATTGCACAGGGAGTGGGCGTAGGTACTCACGCAAGATAGGTGGGTCTAAGTTAAAATACGTGGACACTTGGCTGCCATAAATAGTTGTGTGACAGTTTGTTAAGATTGTGGCCACCTTGTACATTTTTGCCACTTGTTGCCAAAGAAGTTTTTGGTTCTTCTTGTAGTCGAGGAAGGCAAATTCACCAATAACCTTGCCAAATCCCCATTCTACCACCTGGCGGACTCCGCTCATTGCATAATTGAAAGCCTCCTGGCCACGCGTCAAATGACAACCACCATACGGCTTCATCAGAAGTGGCCGAAGCGGGTATGCAGGGTCCCCGTAAATAACCAAGTCTTCCCCCTTCACCAGCTTCTCCAACTTGGCATACAGACCACTCTCTCGGAGTATTCCTGCAAAAAAAAAGCCCGTTTACGGAAGGTAAATCACACTAGTATGTTTCTGACATTTCGGTGCCAGTCTTTGTGGCACACAGTGAAGGAAATCAAGACACCGAACTATCAGGGAGAATGATATAAGGGGCTCACTTGAATCATGATAGCTCCCTGGATAGTGCCCATCCAGCTGACATATGATCCCATTTGGGCACATCAATGATTGATATTTTGTGCAATGCACTCTTTTGTGTCCCGAGTAATAAAGCCTCTGATCCCTTTTGGGACGACATATAGGGCGGGCAGTCCCATCAATAAAAGCCCAACAGTTAGGCAATGCTGCACCTCTTGCTTCAACAGCCTGTAACGAAAAATTAGGAGACAAGCATTTAGGTCCTGCTGTGTAATGACAGCGTTAGGCGCGCAACTTGCAATTGTGACTTACATTTGCAAACTTTTGGAGGACAGCAGTCGATAACCAGTCATGGTTGTTGCAGTCGGTGATAAGGTGCCCAAAAGCGGCGACGATGTGGTCTATGACCATTGTTGCAGTGCTCGACATTACAGACGAATGCCTTCCAAACATCGCTTCTAAGTCACACCATCTGTTTGGATAAGCGAGCCTTCGCAGCGTAATGCACAAGGCTTCTCGGCCAGGAATGCTGACGTTTTGCGCAGTCGTGATTGCGTCCGGAATACGAAGGGCGCTACACAGTTCACCAAAATCCTCCTTAGCAAACCTTAACTGCTGTCTGAAAAGTGTAGGCTCGAAGTTATCAATATCGAGCAGCCCATATCGTGAGCGGTAGTTGGAAAATTCATCCCAGTTGCTGCTCATCTCGTAGTCGTCGCCGTTGTGCGGATGCGTAGCAGCTCCAAATAGCCGTTGCTCCGCTCGCCAGGTGATGATGTCGTCGATCTCTTGAAATGACAACATAGAGATCACATGAGCATTCGAAAGAACACTTCTTCGAGACATGTTAAAATATAAAGGCAATCAAGGAAGAAGAAAACTCGCTCCGGCTCCTGAAGATTACAAGAACGGAAAGGCTGAGGCTTGGCTTGGATATTTCTTTGGATTGAATCCGCATTGCAGTTTTTGCTCGTGGCAATAGATGGCGCTAAAAGCATTCGAAAGCAGCTACCAGACAAACATCATCATCAACAAATACTACGCAGCTGCACTGCGGCGGTACGGCCAACTAAAAGTGTGGCGGGGGTGTCCTTTACAGCGTACGGAACGTAGTGAGCGTTGCGTACGCAATGTCGCTACGTACGCAGCAACTAAAAGTGTCTATTGCGACACCCGCAGAACGTGGGCTGTCGGAAGAGCTGACGACTGCATTTCTCTCGTTGCGAAAAGATTTAGGGATGATTTGCTCCGGCTGTGTATTTTTTTATTTTGGGCGTTCTCTCCTGATTTAGATTAGAATGCCTGCAACAGGAATCATTCGGATCATGCCACTTAAACGGCGCCGCACCGCGGCAGCCAGCACTGACGAGGCACGCCCAATAAAGATGCGCTCCGAAATTGAGCGAAAGCAAACGTGAAGCTAGCATTGACAGCACTGGCGGCGATTGTCATTGCAGGGAATATAATTCAACAGTGCGCGATATTGGGTAGTTAGTTTACATTCACCTTAATGTTTTAGCGCCACAAAAAGAAAGAAAGGAAAAGAAAGGAGTGCCCTTGTTGTCCTTCTTTTCAGTGTCTCGTCTATGTCGCTATAACTTTAACATGATTGCGGAGAGAGCTGACGGTATACAGGGTGTCCAAATTTAGGCTTTACGAATTAAAAAAAAACTACCACGAGCCGTACGTTAATGTCATTATTGTCAATGGGTTATGCGGCCAGACGGATACTGAGAGTGTGCCAAAATTGGCCTCATAACCTGAGTTATATGCATCCAAAATTAATTAAGTTATGATTTGATCACTGCAGTTAGCGTGCATGTTTATATTGCACGCTTAGAGGCAGTGACACTCGAAGGCTGTTCTATTTTGTGCACTTTTAGCAAGGCGCACGTGTACTGAGATATGCGCGGCCACGTTTTCACCCCTGTCCGTCTAATTACGCATGCGAAATCGCGGCGCTCGACGTGAAGCTCTTCCCTGACGTGACGCAGCTGTTGCGTATGGCACTTCGACTAACATATTGTGATGTTACAGGCGGTGGTTGTAAATTTTCTTTTTTGGCCAGCAGTGTGGTATCGCTGAGCTTGAACGGATGCGAAGTCTTGAACAGCAACACGCGTCTTATCAACCAATCAAGGAGCAATGGATTCAGGAAACAGCGCTGGCCGCACGCCGGTGGGGCAGCGATACATCGGTTTTACTGGGCAACAATAAAAAGTTATCACCGTTGCTTGCAACTCCACATATTTCTCATCTCAGGCGGAGCTAGGCCAATCGCAACAGCTGTCACACAAGGGAGGAGCCTTATGCTGAGTGCCAGTGTCTCGCTCGCGTAATTAGACGGACTGGGCTGAAATTTTAGGCGTGCATATCTCAGGACACAGGCACGTTACTGTAATTGTGCAAATTTCTAGCATAGTCCTTGAATACCACAATCTTTAATTTTTACAATACAAACTTGTAAGCTAAATTCAGTTAATAAGAAGTTAATAAATTTCAGGTAATTACTCAGATTACAATTATGATTTTTGCCACTATTTGTGCCACCTGGTCGCAAAACCAATTTACAATAATGAATTTTGCCGATTGCTCTTGATGTTTTTTAACTTTTAAATCCATAGAGTTTAATTTTGAACACCCTGTATACCGATGCCTGCCTGGGAGGTCGAGTAAGTGCATTCATCATAACAAAGATATATGAGATGGTGAGGAAAACGAAGACATTGTGCCCAGATATATTGTCCGGTTATATCCAGTGAGGAGGGTCGACTCCTCACGTGGCCCAGCAACCCAGGTTGCGGGGTAGCGGCTAAGTGCCTGGTGGTGTTGCGCTAGCTTGCTAAATTTCTCCTTTTTGTCTGTACCTGCTTGCTCCTGTTCTGGGGTGATTGGGCGCGGGACGAGAGCTTGAAGTCTACTTCTTCTCCCGGCCGGGGGTTTTCCCCTTGGTCGGCATCTCTTCCTCAAGACCACCTCCCAATCGATCTCTTTTTCCGCAGTGGAGTTTCGAGCATTCCGGTCACTTTACTGCCTTCCGATGGAGGCGCTATCCGACTGAACAACCCTGAGGCAGTACAGGTGGCTCTTCAATCCACATCAAACACTTCATGCGCATTACTGATGTCCGGCAGTTCGGCAGGGGTGGTATTTTGTGCAGGTCACCGGATAAAGACTGCATTGAAGACCTGCTATAGTGTACGACCTTCGCCAACCACCCGATGAGCGCATTCATTCAGCCTCATCTAGCATGTTCCAAGGGCTTGGTCCGAAGGGTCTACTCTCGATTCAGCCCTGTGGAAACGCTTGAGAGCCTCTCGCCTGCGGGAGTTATTGCTGTTCATCGATGCAGCAGGGTGGTTGATGGAGTAAACATTCCCACGGAGTCCGTCATTGCCACATTTGCAGGAATATTCGTCCCGTCAGAGATTAAGGTGCGGCCATTGGTTTTCGAGTAGATGCCTTTAACTCTCGGCCCCTTCAGTGTCAAAACTGCTGGCGATTTGGCCACAGCGGCAAAGCCTGCAAATCGGCCTTACGCTGCTGTGCCTGTGGGGAACGTCATTGCAGAGAGGAATGTCCTGAACAGCAACAGAAATGTTGTTTGTGTAGTGGTGCTCCCCCTGCTGATTCGCCTGACTGTCCTGCACGAGCACAAGGAGTTCAGGTGGTTGAGCTTACAGACAAGCGCAGATGCACGCGGAGAGAGGCTTTTGCCGCAGTCAAGGAGAGAACCTCAGGCTACTCTAGTGTGTCCGCCAAATGCCCACCCATAATGGATTCTAGTTGGTCCCAGGCTATTACAGCAGCAGTTGAGAAAGCTGTGGCAAATGCAATGGATCGCATTATGGAAACCGTATCCACGTGCATTTCGCAGGTCATAGCTGCTCAGATGACTAATCTTCTGCAGGAGTCCACCGCTCCGCTCTTGCCTTCTTTGGCTTCGGAAGCTACCCTATCGAAAAATCTCATATGGATGCATATGTGCCTCGAATGAATTTATATGTGTCTAGTAAGTGGTCCTAAGAGTTGACATGTGTCTAGTATGTGGTCATACGAGATGATATGTGTCTAGTATCTGATCATACGAGTGTATATGTGTCCAATATGTGTTTCGTATGGGCTGATATGTGTCCCTAGTATCCCTCGTATGGGCTTATATGTGTCATTCGTATCCCTCGTATGGGCATATGTGTCCTTCGTATCCCTCGTATGGGCTGATATGTGTCCTTCGTATGCCTCATATGGGCATATGTGTCCCTAGTATGCCTCTATGTGCGGATACGTGTCTATCGTATCAGTTGTTTGAGCCGAAATATGGATTTCGTATCACCCGAATACGTATCACTCATTTGAGCCAATATGCAGCTCTCGTATCACTCATATGGGTGAACTGCGTCTCTCAGTGAGCTGATATTGTCACGGACTCGAAGACGACAAAGTTGGCAGTGGCGCGGCACGGAGCGCTCGCACTAGGCTCACCGCCAATAAATCATTCCATCGCCATCTGTTATGTAGTACTGTCTTCACCTGCTTGCCGTCGCGTAACATTTGGCGTGAGGTGCGGAGTTCATCCCCATCCTGGTCCTGGAGCTTCGGCGTCCTGCGTGTGCCGTGGTCGTCGGTCGTGTGTTCCTGCCCGCACCGCCCGGTTGTGCCCCAGCCCGCCAGACCAGAACCGACCATGTCGTTCACCCCAGCCCTGTCCCCGGCCCCGACCAGAAGACACGACAACTTGACGACGCCGCCGCTACTCGAACCTATGACCCCACCGACCCTAGAAGCCGCCAACATATTCGAACACAGCCCCTGCCCATGCCGTTCGATGTGTTCATGGGCCTCGGCCGTCGGCTCAAGGTGACCTAGCTAGCTACGGCCCGGAAGCTTCCTGGACCAGCGCTCATCTGATCATCATCTGTTCATCTCTTTCATCGTGACGGCAAACCCTGCATCTTCTTCTCTTCTGTGTTCATCCGTCCTGTCACGCTCATCGTCACGCCCTGCGTTTCGTCTTCACTGCCGGTCTTTCAGTTCGCGCGATCGGGACGATCGCTCGGCAGCCCCGGGTAGTGTCACGGACTCGAAGACGACAAAGTGGGCAGTGGCGCGGCACGGAGCTCTCGCGCTAGGCCCACCGCCATTAAATCATTCCATCGCCATCTGTTATGCAGTACTCTTCACCATGCTTGCCCCCACGTAACAATATGTGTGTCTTTTATAAGGCTTGTATGAAATTAAATGGATAACATTTCATCTTGTCGTTCACGCGGTGCACTTCAGCTCATAATTAAAGAACACAGGTGATCAAATTAGATCCCTCTAACGTGGTGGGATGTTAAATCCCAAGTATAGTACCATTTTACGCTGTATCAGCTTAGCACATGAATGGGCAAGCATATGGCATTCCAATACTGTCCTGTTTCAAAGCTACATCTCAGCTGAAGCGCACACATTCGAAAAAAAGTTTAGAACACCCTCAGGAAAAGTAAAATTAAGCCAAGGACACCATCTAAAACATAATAGACAATAAGGCTACAAAACATTGGTCCATGGGATAAATGACTCGAGTAGCTTCCAATAATAAGGAAGTGACTATACAGATGCTAAAATTTCCCATACATATATCTCAAGCTTGAGAGGTGTGTTGAATAATTTGCCTCCTTGTCTATAACATGCTAATTACTGAAAGTGAAAGATATTATAAACAAAGCTTCAGATGTCTTTTTTCAGAGGTGTAATTCATTTTTTGATATCGTCCCCCACTTACACTGATGCCCTTGCGTCATCGATGCACTACTGTTGTTTACATGCCCTCAGAGAAGAATGAGGCTGATGGCCCCAACTGGACACTAAAGGTCTTCGAATGTTTCTTCAGCTACGGAATAGCCAGTAGCTACAAGGCACTAGATCAGAACTATTGGTGGGTGATGCAAAACATCCCGAAACTGCAGCTTATTCAACACGGCGGTATTGCCACCTAACTTGTTGTCATGCCAAGCATTGTCACGTTAAATGATGGATTTTTGTGGGACGAACTTTAAGAAAAAGTGCACGGTCCTTCTGCATCCTCAAGTTCAAGAATGGCCGTAATAACCGTCTGCTTAATGTGACAATCATCACAAATAAATTCATCCACATGTGCCACCAGCTCAGATGCGAGATGCAGACAGTGGGCATCCACTGCACTCCTCGTCCTTCACACTCAACACTGCTGGATCTTGCATGTACTCATTCGATGGTGGATAATGATAGGGAGAACACATTCTGCCATCCAAAATTTGGTTTTGAAAAACTGTTATAACCGTACAGAGATGTATACTAACATTTTCCTTGTGACTACTTCAATATCAGTGGTGCCATGTGCAAAATGAATATACCATGAAAACTGGGAAGATCAAACATTCTTTTCATTGTAACGTCTTTCCCTTTCATGAGGTAATAAATGTGTTACAGACCAGGAGGTAAAAAATATACTGATCACCACTCGTATAAACAGAATCCACCAATACCATCTGTTTAATGAAACAACCCTACATAATACACAAAAACACTACATATATACTATATCATGGAACAAGAGTAAAAGTTTTGTGCACAGACCACACGAACAACACAGCAGCAAGTGACATAAAATATTAGTTACATTTCTCCATGTTTACTATACTCAAATACAACTTAAAAATGAAGTGGCAGATGCCTCTCAAAGGACCAGGCATTGTAATGAGCATGGAGGAGGAGGACACAACCGGCAGTGCATGCGAGTTTTGATGATGACGATGAGATGTGAGCCCGTTAAAAGGCCAATGTGATCCATTAAACGTCTGCGTACACAAGCCGAGCACATCGAGCACTGCCACAATGAGATTAGCAAAAATGAGAATGACAATGTCTCTAATGAGCTATTGTAGACGCCATGGTGGAGGGCTCCAGATTAACTTTAACTGCATATGTGCTGACAAAGCACAACAAAGAGGCGTGTTTTCCACTTCACTTATATCAACATGTGGCTGCTCTCGCCTGGATTTGACTCAGCTTCCTTGGGCATAGACCACAATGGAGTGAATAAATGTCTATCCAAACAACTGTGACGTGACAACTAAAGAACTGAATATGGACAGGTAATGACAAAACGAAAAGTGGGCCCTATATGCCCTCTTCACTGTGTGAACATGTCACCCATCTGAAAACAAACATAAAAATAAAAAGACATCAAGTATCACCTGCTGAAGAAATAAACAGCCTAAACACTAGTACACCTTCATTCACAGAAATGGAGCTAACTGTCACAAGGCAATGGGTGTGGTAGGCATGCAGCAACCCAATTATATAGTGTGCGCCATCCTGATTGGCACAGGTTGTCGTACCTTCCATGCAAACTGCTTGCGAAGTGAATTATAGAGAAGCATTTGCCACTTCATTCTTGAGTTGTATTCAACTATAGTTTACACAACACACAAAAGAAAATACTGCTTCTCAAAGGGACACTGAGGACATGTCCACATAATTTCTGTTCTTAGTAAAAATATGTTGCATTGGCCCTTTCTAACTCTTCTGTTATTCTGTTAAACATACTATTACTAGGGCCGCCTACCCATGTGTTTTTTTTTCTTGCAGAAATGAAGGGTTTATTTGAGATATGTCAATAAAAGAATTCCAAAAAGTTCCTATAGTTCGCCGAAAGCTATATATTCACAAAAAAACAATCCGGTATACACTGCGAACTGCCTTCAAAGATCTTGCCTGACCGAATGCTTTGTGGGATCGAACATCTCTCAGAACACCTCGGATGTTTTAAACTTGTTTACCAATAGACATCGTATTTGCGACCAATATCAGATATACAATATGCGAGATATACCCACTCCAGCGGGCCGATCATGCATCTATAGGGCCGCCTACCCGTGTGTGTTTTTTTTCTTGCAGAAATGAAGGGTTTATTTGAGATATTTCAATAAAAGAATTCCTAAATGCTCCTATAGTTTGACGAAAGCTATATATTCGTAAAAATACAATCCGATATACACTGCAATCTGCCTTCAAAGATCTTTCCTGACCGAATGCTTCGTCGGATCGAACATCTCTCGGAACACCTCGGATGTTTCAAACTTGTTTACCAATAGACATCGGCTTTGCGACCAATATCAAATATACAATATGTGAGATATACCCACTCTAGGGGGCCGATCACGTATCTATAGGGCCGCTTACCCGTGTGTGTGTTTTTTTCTTGCAGAAATGAAGGGTTTATTTGAGATATGCCAATAAAAGAATTCCAAAAAGTTCCTATAGTTCGATGAAAGCTATATATTCTGAAAAATACAACGATATACACTGCAATCTGCCTTCAAAGATCTTTCCTGACCGAATGCTTCATTGGATCGAACATCTCTCAGAACACCTCGGATGCTTTAAACTTGTTTACCAATAGACATCGGCTTTGCGACCTATATCAGATATACAATATGCGAGATATACCCACTCCAGTGGGCCGATCACGTATCTATAGGGCCGCCTACCCGAGTTCAGGTGGGCTATACTCAAGAACCACGGAACAGGGGGGTGGCAATGGGGAAGGTCGCCTCCCCCCCCCCCACATTTTTCAGGGGGGGAAGTGCCCCCCCAATCTCCATTTGCTTCTACTTGGATCAGATTTCTGAAAATTGAAGCACATATTAGTTCTAGGACTCTTTTAATTCAAAGCACAGTGGGGCTGCTTGAGCTGCTTGGCTTAGTAGCCAGTTGTAAAGCATTTGCTACATGAGTAACCTGAAGCGGTCATGTCCCCACAGAATTCGATCGACTATATATCGACCTGACCGTGTACATGATCATGATTAGCAGAATTTAAACAAACTATGCACAGGCTTTTTTAATGGAATTGATCACTCCTCGTGCGCACAGCTTCCCACCTATAAGCTCCTCATTTCAATTAATTTTATATTGCCATAAATCTTTGCACCGTTTCTTCGTTCGCACTCACAACCTTCGGCACACGGCTTTATCATTTTGTTTTGGAATGCGAGGTGCGACCAGACTTATGCCGTTGATCATGGCCACGTGCAAATGATTCTACATTTTTCCAGATTCTTGCTGCTTTTGGTTCTTTATCTCGAAGGTTCCTTGTCAGCTTTAAATTCAGCACGACCAAGAACTGCATGGCATTCAGGTCGATGACCGCCGATCACGCATAATTAAGCCTATTGCAGGCGCCGAGTAATTTAGTTCTTAGTGGGCGTGAGTCAGCCCCTTAAACAGTTAATTTTGGAAGCCTTTTCGTTGTCTTCCTGACAGCTGGAGTGTCGTCACCGCAACGTGATACTTTGCGTCAAGCTTTGAACATTGAAAAAATTATATATATAAAATTTATTATGTAAATGAGCATTTAATAATTAAATAACAAAATAAGCTCGAAGTCCTGCCCTCCCACTAAAAAAAAGAGTTTCGGAGTCCCTGGCTATACTAATCGTCTCGTGCATAGCCCAAACCTTCACCCGCTGCCATTACGACCCGGACGCGACAGCGGTGTGCCAGAGAACACTGCGAAACTGTAATTATAGAGCTCCTCAATCACCTCGATCGAAGCACCTCGATCGAGGGCGCGGTTGTGTTACCCAGTTCCGTGTTCTAGCGCACACAAGCAGTTTATTTTTGAGAGCCTCTTCCTCCTCGTACCTTGCACACTTCTGATTTCTTAACATAAATTCTTTCAGTGCATCAACTTACCTATTCAGCAATCTATATTTCCCCCTCTGCTGGTCCTAAGTCGCTGATTTCAGGTCAGTGGCAATAAGTACTTATGATATCTACCACGCACCGTGCCAGAAAATACTTTTTTCCAGCAATTACAGACTTTTCAAGCACTTGCTGCATTTAGGGGAGTTCTAAAAGAAGTGTTTATTTTATCGTAGATAACACAGAAGTTGCTGTTTACAGCGCAGAGAACAGGGAAGGGCCCAGCGTTATTTATGATCAAGAGCCGCGCAACAGGAGCTTTTATATTTCGAGACCAAAACTGAAAATGTTCTAGCGTCGTCTGACGGCTACGCCCAGACTTTATAGGTGCTTCCTGCTTGTCGTAAGCCACACAAAACTTTCTGCTTAAAGCACTAAGTAAAAAGCGCAAAGCACAGTCAGGCACCGCGCGCCACTATAGCTTCCAGCTTCGAAACCGAAATCGAAGGCGATTTGTCACATAGCGACTACTTTGTGTAATGCAGTGGCGATCAAAAATCGCAGGACACTTCAGACATTTAGGTTAGAGCGGTACCATAAAGCTCATACATGATAGAGCCCATAGAGTTACACTAAGCCGCCCTATTCACACTCCATGGGCAGTCACAGGTGCAAGACCGATTTGACGGGCTAGTTGGTTCTGCTTATGTTGGACCAACGCTCTGTGGCACGGCTTGACACGGACCTCATAACTATTTCCCCTTCAAAGTAGTATTTGTAACTTTTCAACTATAAGTATTTCATGGTGTGTAGAGCCCCGCGTCATCTGCTACTACAGGCGGTCAATCAGCAGTCAACTGGATGGCCGGATGCGCTGCACGAGGAGGCTGCGACATGCAGCGCTATAGAGATCACGGTCGGATACGCAAGTTCTGCCACAGGAAATAAACAGACGAAATTGAACGAATAAAACGTATTTATTATTCTGGTTTGTAACGAAGAGGTCATCATCATCATCGTATGCAGCGCCCTGTGCGGTCCGCGTCGCCCAGCCAATCCAAGTCTGCGGTCGTTTGCGTCCAACGTTTGCGTCCTCACTCGTGTCGGTGTGTGTGTGGTTGTTACAGTTATTAGATTGTGTGTTTTGCAGCCACATGTGACACTTCCACTATGGGTTCGTCAGCTGCGGCGAGCTATGCGTACGTGAAATACTTCGACCGACGGCGCAAAAGCTATCGTACACGTCTCTATGTCGTCCTTGTTTCCTTTGCGCTACACCTATCCATGATGCCTCACCGACTGGCGTTAGCGACCTGGCGAAAAAAAGGACGTCTACTGGCGCGGCGGAAAAGATGAGAAGGCATTCTATTCCGCCCAAGTAATGGAGCTTGGAGGTGAGTTTTGCAGTTACTTCGCTACGTGGTCAGATTTCAGAAGTGCCAAACGTGTGATGCGTCTACAGTCAAGCCTAACGCTTTTAGCAAAGACTCGGTCTGTGCGCACGACGTCGTGATCTTGAACCGGAAAAGGTGTGCACACGACGCGACCTTGGCGCCCTCAGCGGCGGTGGCGGCGGCGCGCGCTCGAAGAATGTTCGGCTCGGTCGCCGGCCGCCGCGACTACTCGATTAAAATCGGCGGCCGGACGTACTACTGCTTGGCGCGCCGTCGTGAGCTGCTGCTGGCGTTGCAATCTGTAAATAAAGTGATGTGCGGTGGCAATTCTTTTCCGCTTTTACGGGGGTACCCGAATTGCTGTCAGCGAGATTCGTGACAGTTGCGCTGAAAAGCACAACGCCGTGCTCGTGCCGTATTGCCCGAATCAGAATTAACTGACATCCCTTTGCTGTTGAAGAATGTTTGGCTCGGCCGCCGCAACACCGTGCTCGTGCCGTATTGCTCAGAGTCAGAACTGACACGCCTTACAACAGTAATATACCCCGACCCTAATCGTCGTCGGGCTGACTCGCGCGCGGAACTCGATCTTAGGTTGGTGCTCCTTATCACGTTTAGCAGCAGTCATAGACTGTACGACAGCAGCTTATAACTGTTTTTATAGCAGTGCTACATTCTCTGTTCGGTGAAGTGGCTGCCTGCCTGGAATCGTGGAGCCGTGTGAAGTACTGCTACTTAAGTTTTGAAGACCGTCACATAAGTTCTAGTAGTTCGCAATGAAAAAGCATAGGCATGCGAGGAAACAGTGGTAAAGTAGAACTACAATTTTCCGGAAAACTATCAGAAGGAACAGTAATAATTATTTCTTTCCATTAAGTAAAAGTGCAGAGTGTGGCATAATAAGTCGTAACCGAAACTCCTGTACATGCCCGGGGGGTCCAAACTCAATTTGCATGTACCCGGCTTTCGTAAGTCCGCTGCTGCTGCGGCCGATTATGTTTGCAAAGGAAAATTCGATGTGCACAAAGAAGCGGGCGACCATCACGGCGCTGACCGCACCCGCGATCGATCAGTATATATCGCCAGCATGGGCAGCGGTAGCGGCACACAACGCCGAGCCGTCCGGCCGCCGATTTGAGTAACGTGACTGCGACGAGAAAGCAGTCTCCGCGACCGTCCGTGAGCCATGTTTGGCGCCGGAGTAGGGGGCACGGGCTCGACAGCCGGCAGCCGAACCCGAACAGCCTTCGTCGAGCACGCGCCGCCACCGCCGCTGATGGCACTAAGGTCGCGTCGTGCGCATACCTTTTCCGGATCAAGATCACGACGTCGTGCGCGCAGACCGAGTCTATAGCAAAGCTTGGTGGCGTTTTACATAAAGTCGATGTACATGCTTTTTTACTGTTGCGAGCACTTGCAGAACGCTTATGATACCACTTCCTCTGTGCTTGCGATCCGAGCACACAGCAGCCCAGCGCACGCTACCCAAAGAAGGCAAAAACTGCGTGGTCGCGTTGTAGCAAGTCTCGACGTAAGCGTCACTCTGAGCGAAATAATATTTCGTGATTTTTTTCATGAATTCAAGTAATTGCATGAGGCAGGGAGAAATCGGCTGTGTTCAGGGCAGCTAATTTTTCGCATCTTAGATATTTGGAAAGCAATGAACGCGACACACTAACTGATCCGTTTCCGTAGCTTGCCCTGTGTTTGCTGTCGCTTTCATTATTTTATCTCTCATTTCTTGTGTTCCAGTAACAAAAGCGGAGCTTATCCAGAGAATGTCGAAGAGAAAAATCACTGCAATGGACCTTGAAAAGCCTGAGCCAGCAACAGTTGCACAGATACATGTATGTACTGAGCGAAGTTTTACTGCGGATGCCTCTGCTACTGCCACTCGCACGCTTACCGGTCGCAATATGTACTTTACATAGCAGCTTACTTCAGAGCCAGACAGGCGTCTCTGTCTGTGTGTGTCTAAAATATTTATGGTTGCGGGAAGCAGCCAGGCTCCCTTCAGCAACAGACAGCTTTGTAGCGGATCTTTGAATTATAGTATAGAGATATTGCTTAAATGCTACCATTGTAAAAGATTGCGTAGGACACTAGAGAACCGCACGTGGAATGGAAGCATCATTCTGTTTTTTGTTCTCTCGTATATTGTGTGCTTCATGTCAGGTCAAAGTTTCATTTTTCGTATTGCCTCCTCGCATTGTTGTCTAAAATATTTATTGTTTGGGGGAGCAGCCAGGCTGCCTTCAGCAACAGAGAGCTTTGTAGCGAGCCCACCGATACGGCGTTGCGGGACAGCGCACTTCTCTCATTGCAGCACGTTGTCTTAGCTTCGGCTTGCAACTCGGTGGCCTGTTTTCTCAGTGCCATGATGCTGGTTAAATATACGTATTGCTGGAAATTTATAAGCCCTGCTATTCTTCGGTTATGCGGCTTACCAAAGCGAATCGCGCCACGTGAGACACGGATAGGGCCTCTGATAATTATTATTCACTAGGGGTGATAATTATTATGCACGAGTCTATCGAAAACACCGGTGCCGCGCTGTGGGCTACAACTGCGGTGGGCTCTCTCCGGTCCGGGCGGCTCTTGTCAAGACACGATTAATTACTGGAAGGCACCGTTCCTCTCTTCCCGTCATCTGTCCATCGTCGGTCGCTTCATGCTGGGAACCAGTCAAAGGGGGAAGGTCATTTGTATCGAGCCGAGCGCGGGAATAACAGGCTCCTTCCCAGCTAGTCATCCTTTCTTTTTGTGCAGTCGTCGTCGACCTGATGACGCTGTCGAAATTGCCGCTGCTGTTGCTGCGCCACCGTGGTCATCCCTATCGATGGGATCTGCGCCTTAATCCTCTTCGGCTGGTGTGCATTCCGTTCATAACAGGCCCAACGCGGACGCCACCGAAAGCTCCCCATTTGACTTTCAAACAAAAGGGGTGCTGTCTACTCTTCTAAACGGAAGGGCAGCCACACAGAACAAGCAGAGATGGAGGACTAAAGCTAGTAGACCAAGCGGAAGGGAGAAAAACCTCTGAGAGAGAATGGAAGGAGAGGAGCATGGAAAAGTAGCTAGTTTGCCATATATGTAACTCCAATATAATTTCTTTTATTAAAGAATTGTTTGCGGTTGTGTGTTCCGGGGACGGTGCCTCACAACAACCTTGGTAGAGGACATTTTCAGCCAGAGGGTGGTCAGGGACCTTTAAGTAGTGGCTGCCGGCTGGCGTGCATGTGTGCTCTGCCAAATTTGTTCAAAATTTTTATTCTCTATGGAAGTCATTTTCATTTGACAGCTGAAGATGAAGCATAATCTTGCGTGTGCCTATTCGGTCGTTGCCGTAAAGCTTGGTGCTCGGGTCTTCTGCCACAAGTGCTTAAAATACCTGAGAAATACTGTATGCATACTTCACCTTGCATTTGACTCATCAAAAAGAAAAAATTCCCAGTGTGGATCATCATGCCTGCACACACAGTGCGGGGCCGACATGCAAGGCCAGATTGTAATGCCTTTCATTTGAGTGCTAGCTTTGCAGTAAAAGCGATAGCATACAGACACGATGTGCAGCTAAATTTGTACAGTGCACGCACTTCAGAAAAATGTTCAACCAGCTGATATGCACGCTTGTCAAAACTATGCGTGCATTACTTGCTGGCAGCAATATTAACAGCTGTAGGGCGGCAGACTACAGTTGAGCGGAACATATCCTGATTGCTTTCTGCTTACAGCCCACAGGAATTAGTTCACAAACAGAAATTGCAACTACCACAGCAGAGTCAGTATAAACAGGGTCGATCATTGGCGCCCTAGTAATTAGTGTGTAGTTAACAAGTATGCAATAATCTGAGACTACAGCATGTTGTTTGAGCAGTGCATGCGCAGTTTTTCCCTCCTCCTCATCATCAACATCAGCCTCACTACACCCACAGGGCAAAAGCCTCTCCCATGTCTTTCCAATTAACGCTGTCCAATTAACCCTCCTGTGTGGTGTCAAATGCAAGTCTTTAGAGTGCGACTGCCCGTCACATATGCTTTTGAGGATATCTCGAAGCTTACATGCAGACTTCACGACAGCACACAACGCACTGAAGGACATATACTTGCGTTGTTTCCGCCGATGTATGCATCTGAGTGCAAGAGTCCGCAGCTGCCCTGAATAACTAGCGTCCTCTCTTTCGCTCCCAAGGATCAGATTTCTACCGTACGCATGCGAGCAATGAGACGCAACAGCACGCAAAGCAGCAGAGGGCACTCGCCTTCCGTGATCCATGGACGGCCTTGGCGCCATGATTGCCAGCAGGCTGGTTCTGGCGGCGACCAGTTCATGTGAGCATGATGCACCTTCCTGTCAGGAGTGTATTTTCTGGCAGCGAACAGGCTCTCCGAGCGCGGCAATTTGAAAAAGCCCAATGGTAATTTAAAGATGTATAGACGCCTAATTTTGGTGGCATGTTTTCTTCTCTACAATGATTCAGAAGACACTACTATGAATGAATCACTATGTGGTATTTGCCTGGGACCTATAAATAATTTATAATCGAATTTTTCTGTCATGCTGTCTCGGTTTCAACAGCCGAGTGAAGACTGTGACATCAGAGAGGTTATATGTAACGTGAAGCATGGAAAAAATGCGATATAATTGCTGCTTGATCGTTTTAATTCACTACAATGTTGAAGCCAGCCTTCCTCAGTAGTCGGAATGACAAATGTAGCAGCACCGATTATATTGCAGTTTTTCATGCCTCGCATGACCTATAAGCTCACTTTGACGTCATAGTCCCCATTCAGCTCTTGAAACTGAATCAGCGCAAGAAAGAAATTCGATTATAAATTATTTAGTAGTCATAGCAGAATCTTCATCATCATCA
>JARKHS020027045.1:0-31574 GCA_030143305.2 Amblyomma americanum
AAAGCTCAGGATGCTATCGTCAATCCTCTTGGTTTTGTGTAAAATTACTGAGTACTCAATGGCCTCCCCTCTTTATACTTTATTTTTTCCCTGCCTACCGCGCCTCCCTTGAGTTTAATTTAGCTCTGTTAGATTTATTGGTTTCTGTTTGGCGGCGATGCACATTATGAAGTCCATAATCGCTGTGCGTTTTCGGAAGAAATAGCGACTCATATAGTGTTGTGGCGTTGCTTACAATAGCGATCTTGGGGATTAGGTGTGCCTTGAGAGGCATTTTATTATATTCCTGATTTGATTTGCGGCATTATCAGAAGTCTTGCTATTCAAAGTTTTTAATGTATCTCCTTTAGGCATGTTCTTAAGTGGCACAGCCACACCCGCTTTCTTCAGAGAACGTTTCGTATCTATCCTTTGGTCTAGTGTCAGGTGAGGGGAGGCACGAGTCTTGAAAACATCAAAAAATGCGAAAATTTCGCTTTTTCAGCAGAATAGTTGAGATCAATACACTCTAACGTACCTGCCTAATAAGCTTCGAGGTCTAAATTTGACCTTCATCCCCTAAAATATCTTTATAATTCGCGTCTACTAAACCTGGAAATCGTGATTTCGGAGCGAAATGTGGCAGGAGTTCGCGTCCGTCGCTTCCCACGACCTCGTCCCCGATAGCCGCCATCTTGGTTTTGTTTGAAATCTGGGCCCCTTCCCCTCTACCTGGTCTTACTCACTACTGTGACATATCATCATCATCATCATTATTTTATTTTATAAAACCAATACATCAAAACTTAATTGGACCTATAGCCAGCTCGGCTAGTGAAAGGTCCAAATACATAATATTCGCTAAAGAATTGCAGACATTCAAAATACATGTGCAAAAAGACGTGAGATGGTACAATAGCGGCATTGCAAATATGTTAAGCACATACATATTCTGAAAAACAACAGAAAATAGGTTTATGAATGTAAAAAACCAAGCACAAAGGCATTCAGTCCCACTCCGCTGTTTTTTGGGGCCTCTGCAACGACCTCCGAATGGCTGGAGCAGCGCACATCAAATTCGATTGTCTCACCTTCGTGCTTTTTGCCCACATGACTAGCTTTACGGAAGTTTTTATTACGTTTTTATGGTGAAATTTCAATTAATCTTATACCGCTGAATTCAGAAAGAAACAAACTGTGGAGCTATGCTGATTTAGTTTGGCTGAGTTAAACTTTCAGAATGTGTCCGGTCTGCTCTATTAGTTACGATATGGACACGTGAAAAAATAACTAGCGTCCTCTCTCTTATTTCTGTCTCTCCTTTCGTCCACTTTCCCACGTGTAGGGTAGCACACTAGGCCGCCTAGTTAACCACCCTGCCTTACCGTTCATCTTTCTCTCTCTATCTCTGCACCGGAATTGCGTTAAAAAATATATTCAAGTCTGGATGAACGTATTTGAACGGAAAGTGCGAAATATTCAAACAGATTTCTAACTCTTGGAAGCGCCTTCGACAATGCTCGGAAGATTACTTCAGGAGTAGACGGCATTGGCTATTGTTGCGGCAACTGGAAAAGGAAATCACTCGGCGTGAATTCGCTCGCGTCGGCGAGAGGCATGGCGCCGCAGAACCAGTTTTCGGGGCAAGGGTGCGAGACACACCCGCTGTACAGTAATGTAGGTCATAACGCGTGTCGGCCGAGTCCACTCAAGTCGGCTTGTTGCGTCTCTCGGTTCCGTCGATAGCTCAGTTGGTAGAGCGGTGGACTGTAGAGGTTCCTCCCACACGGTCATCCATAGGTCGCTGGTTCGAATCCGGCTCGACGGAGTGTACTTTTTTCTTTGTTGCGACTGATGAACCTTTGGTGCTTCAATTCTTGAGAGCGCTGCTGTATCAAAATATTCACGGTTATGCACTATTTGAACCTTGAGACTGGTGAAGATGTAAGTACACTTAATTTTTGGCTGCGTGCTTTTTTTTTTAAACGCTGCGTGAGAAATTGGTATGGTGGTGCGTGGAATATGCCTGAGCCCGCTAAACAAGTTACACTAAAACTTTTTGTCTGAACTTTATTCGATTTGTGCTTCAGCTGCCGTAGAGTGGATTTGACGGCACAAAACGAGTTGCAAGGCAGATGTACTGTGGCAGCGTCACTGCAGTAAAAAATATTCAAAAACCTCATTAGGTTCAAAAATTACGTTTCTGAGTATTTAAACCGGGAGGTTTTGGCCATTTTCGCATCGCGCCTCTATCTAAATGTGGCCGCCTCTGCCGGTGTGGAACCCACGAGCTTATGATCAGCAGCCGAAGGCCGAAGCCACTGAGCCAGCCGGGGGGAGGGGGGGGGGGGGGGGGGATTGGTGCTCCGAAGCGTCCCTCACAGGAGTCTCCCTGCACTGTGTCGTAATGGAATTGGTTTATGTTTTACGGGGGGGGGGGGGGGGGAGGGGGGGGTTTAACGTCCCAAAGCGAGTCAGGCTATGAGGGTCGCCGTAGTGAAGGGCCCCGGGAATTTCGACCATCTGGGCTTCTTTAACTTGCACTTAATGTACACAGGCCTCTAAAATTTCGCCTCCACCGAAATTCGACCGCCGCGGCCGGGATCGAACCCGCGTCTTTCGGGTCAGCAGCCAAGAGCCATAAGCACTCAGCCACCACGGCGGCTCTATATATATATCAATGAGGTGTGCGTAACAAAATTTGTATTGCCGTCGTCCATTTTTACCTCCGCGCCACAAATTGCGCCACTTTCTAATGAACCAGAATTCGTCTTTCACTGCTTGTATGTTATATATTGGTAGCACGAAAGCACACTGCTTTCTTGTGTCACACTCTGTCAAGAATGCATGCACTAATGAATACGACAATTTGCGTTGCCCTGCCCAGCGCTAACAGAAGTAAATGTGCCTGATGAATATGGAGGTCACCGCCACTTCATATTTGTTTCGTAATGAAGTTGTTCTGATGAAGCCACTTTGTCACCTGTTGAGGTGCTTTCTTTAGTTTCTCAAGAGAATGAAAGAATCTGCCGAAATAACCGGAAGGCGACCGGCTTAGGCCACAGAAGAGATTCGCTTCACAGCGTACAGTAAGCAGCTCGCAGTTTGAGGTGAGTGCATACAACTCAGTGATTTCTTAACAGGTGATGTTTTCTTCGATTAAAACAGGGGCAAAACACCCTCCCCCCCCCTCTCTCTTGCCCCTTCTCCGCCTATTCTAACGATTTCGACAAAGGGGCAGATAGCAAGACGCAATGAATACGTGTGATTTCTTGGGGTGCATTGTTTCTGTGGACTTGACGAGAGAAAAATGCTATATGGAACATCTTAACAGCGAGCGTCAGTTCGCGTCATGCGCTCGTCCTGTGTTTCTTCTGCTCCGGTCTTGGCCTTTCGTTTGGTCTTTGCCTTTCAATATGTACCACCAGCTCGCCTGTTTGGCTGTCCTCTTCTTTATTGGCGAAATATCGCACGTTTTAGTAAAAGAAACAAATAGCCAGCTATTTTTCTTTTCGGTAGTTTTAACTTCGCTTGGTTGATGAATCATTAAAAAAAGGAACGTAAAAAGCACCACAGAAAATATCGCTAAAAAACATAGAAAGTTCACCTATGTGCTTGACACAGGTGACGCACGAAGTATCTACTTTCCTGGCATGATTGTTCGCATGTCGTGTCCTCATATGCTTCCACATAGCTGGTTTTCGCTTTATTTCGCTATAGATTATTTCCACTGCCGCTGGCTTGAATCGGGCTCATACGCACACATTTCTCTTCTTTTGTTTCGTCCTCTGCAGTTCATGCCTTGCCATGACTAAATGCATGACTGATGGCCTGCATGAAAATGTTGACCCTTGGGCTCTTGTCTGAAGCTTTGTGCTGTTAACATGTAACACGGTCGTTCGTGAACATGTATTTGTGGATTCATTTCTCTCTTCTGCAGCGTCCATTGTCGGACAACATTAAAAGCACAAAACCATCAGTTTTCTTTGCACCTTCATTCTATTTCTTTCTTTTTAAAGTGTGTGCAACAATTTTTTTTTATTTCTGTCATGTATGTCAGGCCTACCTCCTGAAGTTCGGCCACATTTGCATTAAGAAGTTTTGTTTTCATGGTATGCTTGTTACGCGTCCATAACTTCAAAATGCATAGTTGTTTTCTAACTTTTTGACAAGAATAGTAAAAAAAAGTGTGATCAGTACAGTTGCTCTTCCTCGCGTTAAGGAAAGTGTATATGTCAGTATGTAACGGCATAATGTAATATTACTGTAACGGCCTTGTCTAAACAAAAGTACTGGAAAATAATTATGTATGTAGGTAATCACCGCTACACCTTTGTGTCGGTACAAAGTTGTTTTCATGAAACGATTGTGGACCCTCCGCGGTGGCTCAGTGGTTTGGCCGCTCGGCTACTGATCCGGAGTTCCGGGCTCGAACCCGACCGCGGCGGCTGCGTTTTTATGGAGGAAAAACGCTAAGGCGCCCGTGTGCTGTGCGATGTCAGTGCACGTTAAAGATCCCCCAGGTGGTCGAAATTATGCCGGAGCCCTCCACTACGGCACGTCTTTCTTCCTTTCTTCTTTCACTCCCTCCTTTATCTCTTCCCTTACGGCGCGGTTCAGGTGTCCAACGATATATGAGACAGATACTGCGCCATTTCCTTTCCACAAAAACCAATTATTATTATTATTATTATTATTATTATTATTATTATTATTATTATTATTATTATTATTATTATTATTATTATTATTATTATTATTATTATTATTATTATTATTATTATTATTATGAAACGATTTATTCCCTTGTTCAGGTGCTTCCTTCAGCTTCTTGGTGTCAACGTATTTAGAATATTGTGCTCAGCATACGCTTCGTGGGAAGCTGGCGGCACTTTAAGAAACACTCAATGTGGGCACAAAGAGCGCTCTTGGAAGCAACTTACTTAAGAGAGGTGTCAAATCCCCATAAGGAAGCTGCGGTCAGTGTTTAAGAGGGTAGCCAGTGGTTGCGAATGAGGCAGCTAGCAGGGACTTGTGTATACCGTTTGACTCATTACAATGCTGCACCGTACTCAAGTGGCAACCGGTCCAAGACTGCGCCACTGATGACTCATTACTCTTCGCAGTTTACAGCGCAATGTGCATCAATTCTCTTATTCGGGACGTCTCACAACTTTGTGAGGGTCGGGGGTGTAGCTGAGATGGTAGAGCGCTCGCTTAGCATGCGAGAGGTACTGGGATCGATACCCAGCACCTCCACTGAACTTTTTTTATTACCTAAGAGAGTACCCTTTCTCTACTACGAAAGGCTGTGGTAACATATACAGTGGTCGAGGCTAAGAGTCACATATTTTTGTCGTTTGCAGCTTTTGACTTCGTATTCTAATAGCAGAGTACAGTTCACGATGTGTATCCTTCGTTAAAAAAAGAAATATTCACTTTTTGGCCATTCCTTACCAAAAGAATCGTGGTACGCATAATGAACGCCAATCATTTGCTAGTAACTACTTAATCCTGCCGGATGCCTACCCCTCACTATGAGCCATGTAAATTTCAGATGTAAGAACTCTGAAAACCTAATGTTTTTTTTTAATGACGCTTGGAACAGTGATCAAAGCACTACTTGAAAAAAAATTTCAGGTGTTTCAGGTGATGCAAAAAATTTCTTTACTTATATCAAATCTGTCTGTTGTGAATATTTCTTCGCGACAAGTACTACAAACAACCGTTATCTCGGAAACAATCGAAAAATAAAAAAGGAATTCTTTCTTGTGAAGTTAACATATTCCCATCAGCCGTGCGTTTAAATATATGCGCTAAGCCTGGATGAGCATATTTTTGCTCAGGTATATAAATGTTCAACTAGTTTTCGAACTCTGAGCACCGCCTTCGAAGTTGCTACGAAGTGAACTTCAGCAGCTGCCGGCACAGGCGGCTGTTGTAGCCATTAAAAAGAAAAACTGCCACGCCTGAATTTGCTCGTGTCGCTGAGATGCATAGCGCAGCTGAGCCAGTCTTCAAGAGAAGAGGTGAGAGGCGCCCGATGTACGGCGTTGTTGGTCAAAGCGCATATCACCAGCACCCACTCATGTCGGATTGGTTCGTCCTCCGTGCCTCCGATAGCTGAGTTAGTTGAGCAACGGACTGTAGATGTGCGCTCCGCTGTAATCCATATGTCGCTCGTTTGAACCCGGTTCAAGGGATGGGCCTTTTTTTGCTTCACAAAGATATTGACTCTTTGCCTCATCTCTGCAACTCCGCACTCTTCGAATGTGGCACACTCGATTGTGAACGTGTTGCTTTCTTTTTCACCGTCCATAGTCAGACAACTTTAAAAAACTGTGCGTCCAACTTTCGTGCATTTCTATTCTACGTATTTCAATATTAACTTTGAGCAACAAATTTTTGTTTGCCTCAAGCATGTCTGGCCTCGCGCCAGCAGACTGGCCTCATTTACATTAACAAGGTCTTGTTTTCAGGTATGTATGGTATGCGTTCACAGCTTCAAAATGTTTCGCTTTTTATCACTCGCCGGCAAGAAAGCATTAAGTGAAACAGTACAATCAGTAAGGTTGCTCTTCCTCTCGCTGAGGAAAGTGTATGTGCCAATATACGCATGGAGGAACTCGCCACTGCATGCTTGTTTAGGTGGAAAGTTTTTTTGCGTACCGATGCTTTCTTCATTTCTTTAGTGTAAATGTATTTCGAAAATTGGGGTAAGCGCACTTTTCATGGAAGAACAACGCGTTTAAAGTAACGCGCACTGTTTACACTAAGCGCCATCTTTCACACAAAAAAGGAGACGTCTCAAGCCGGTAAGCGCATCGCCGCGTGCACTGTTGAAGGCGGTAGCCGATGGTAGCGGAAGAAACAGCTAGCGGAAAATCCTTTAACCCTGTAGACTCATTACAATGCGGCACCGGGCTCTGGGAGCAACAAGTACCAGATTGTACCACTGCTTTTATCTCCTGCTTCTTAAGGCGTAAGCATGGAGTCTCTTGTGAAGGATGTTTCATAGCTGTGTTCTCGTCGGGGGTGTAGCTCAGATGGTAGAGCGCTCGCTTAGCATGCGAGAGGTACTGGGATCGATACCCAGCACCTCCACTTTATTTTTTTGTTTTGCTGCATTCCAGGACCACAGTTCCACTATGCCAAAAATTATGCTAACACGTAAGGAGCTCGACACCAACGGTCCCTGAATTGCGTTTTCTGTTGTCTGTGCAACGCTTTTTACAAGCAGAGAATGTTTCACGATACTGACTCCAGTTTAGAAAAGCTTCTCCATTTGGGTACTCTTTAAGGAGGCAATGAAAGTAATGTTCCAGGAAGCTGTGCATTTAGTAGAAATATCTAAACCCTGCCGCACGCCTGACGGCTGAATCCAGCTTTAGTTCAGAGCTCTGTGCTCTCGGCGCCGCATATTGCGATTTTGCTTTGTGGCGATACTACCGTTCGCTCCACTGTTGGAAGCGTTTCTAAGAAAGCAGTGAATCCAGGGCTGCTCACTAACGTTTATTCAACTTCGTTGGGCGCTGCTCTTATTCTTGAGGGATGAAAATCTTTTTCTTGCCATTGAGCAAGCACAGGATGACTTAAAGGCCGAAGTGTATTTGTGCTGCGTACGAGCAGAATTTCCTATGGAAACATTTCAAAGGCAAACTGTACAAGAAGGCGCACATAGGTGTGAATGTAAGACAGTAGGACACAAGTGTCCAAATAATCTAAATGCGATGATAGCACATGGCGTTCCGAAGGGCACACGGAGATTTACTGCCAAAATATTTGCGCACTTTATGTTTGGTCAGGTATTCGTGTATAGCGAAAAAAGACACAAGTGATTTCTGGCCTGGCACCATTTGTAGATGCCTTGAACCTAAAGTTGCATATGGTTGCCAAATAAAAAGAATTGTGAAAGGCAATAAAACGCGAAATTCAATTTGGGCTGGCAGGTATTTTAAAGAATAAGCTATAAATCTAAACACTGCACTCTCCACCTTTTAGTAAAATATAATAATTTAAAGTACAAAAAGGAATTGACATAAATGGAGTAGAGGAGAGGGCGCAACTTGCGGGGAGAAGATAATGTAATGAGCATGGCGTATTTTGCGCTATGATGTGCGCTGTCAGCGCTCGGGCAAAGAACCCCAAATGGTCCTAATTGATCTGCAGAATTTCATTACGGCGTCCTCATGGCTTATGTGCCGCTTCGGGAAGTTAACCAGAAATTATTTTTTTTACACAAATTGCATTAGGGCAATTTAAAAAGGCGGCAGTCATTAATCCTCGTTAGAGTTAAAAGAGCTCCGAACCTGTCTCCATATCTGAAAAAAGTTTTCGCTTGTTTTTTAATAGGGAAGCCATGAGTTGAATCGCAAGTCCTTAGAGATTGTTTGGGCGCTATATCGGAACTCTTTACCGCTTA
The DNA here is from genome assembly GCA_030143305.2 of Amblyomma americanum. NCBI lineage: Eukaryota > Metazoa > Arthropoda > Arachnida > Ixodida > Ixodidae > Amblyomma > Amblyomma americanum. Next base: position 8,402 of record JARKHS020027045.1, read on the forward strand.
TCTTTTATAAGTTATTTTTCGTATGAGAGGTGCAAGCTTAATAAAGTCCTAATTTCAGGAATGAGGTAAAGTTATTCGGAATATCATAAATGTATTATTGTACGTTTTTTTTCGGCGTTGCGATCACAAATATAGAAATTTAGTGATGTAAAATGCACATTACCTAGTGATCGTGATAAGTATGCTACCTCAACCGCTATATGAGCATACAGCTCGTTTTTATTCCCACTCGGTATTTGTTAAGCACTTGTAGGAATATGCATTGAAGGCGAAGCGTTGCTTAACGGGAAAAAGGTTTAGAAGTTTTAGACGTTTATTGCTTGAATCAGCCAGTCATTTTAACACACTCTTGTTTTCCAAAGGCTATATAATTGAACTTCAGACGGGCCCCTAAAGACGCAAATGCGAAGAGGTGCAACGCATTCGACGTTGTTTGGTTTGCGATTTGGTTTGCGGGGGTTTAACGTCCCAAATCGACTCAGGCTATGAGGGAACGCCGTGGTGAAGGGCTCCGGAAATTTCTACCACCTGGGGTTCTTTAACGTGCACTGACATCGCACAGTACACGGTCTTCTATAATTTTGCCTCCACCGAAATTCGGCCGCCGCCGTTGGGATACAACCCGCGTCTTTCGGGCTGGCAGCCGAGTGCCATAACCACTCAGCCACCGCGGTGACCATTTTGTGTTTTGCAGCGTCACCCCCGTCGCAGCCGCCTGGTAGGGAAAACATTCATCGCGTAACACCGAACACCCTCAATATCTAGACGCACGCCGTTTGTCATCCAAAACCTTCTTGAAATAAAAATGGGTTGTCACGTGACGAATTCAATTGTGTTATCAATTGATGCCGCCTGGTTTGCAAGTGGCTATATTTTGGAAAGCATCCTGGCCATAAAACATTAGTTCCCTGCTGGGTTTGCGAACTGCCTTGCACCGGCATTGTGTTGAAATGTATACCATGAGCCTTGACGAACTTATATTGGCGGAGAGTGTGAAATAAGCAAATACATTTCTAACTCTATGAAGCGACATCGATAATGTTCGGAAGAGAACGTCAGCACCAGAAGGCATTGGTGATTGTTGCAACGATTGGAGAGAAAAACCACCCGGCGTGAATTCCCTCGCGTCGGCGAGATGCATGGCGCCGCAGAACCAGTTTTCGGGGCAAGGGTGCGAGACAAACCCGCTGTACAGTAATGTAGGTCATAACGCGTGTCGGCCGAGTCCACTCAAGCCGGCTTGCTGCGTCCCTCCGTTCCGTCGATAGCTCAGTTGGTAGAGCGGTGGACTGTAGAGGTTCCTGCCACACGGTAATCCATAGGTCGCTGGTTCGAATCCGGCTCGACGGAGAGTTTTTTTTTTTCTATGGTGCAACACATTACTTCCAGGTGCCTCCATGCCAGAGAGCCCTGCTGCATCAGTATATTAACCGGTCTATAATGTGTTCAAACATTTAGGAAAAGACAGACCAACTTTTTGGCCGCATGAAGTTTTGTTTGAACGGTGCATGACTCATTGGTATGGCCGTGTGCGCAACGTGCCTGGGTATGCCAAATAATTACTCAAAATAATTACTCTTGAGTTGGAAGTTTGCACTCGTGCCTCGTGGTGTTCTTATGTGGTGTTGTTCCCTTGTCTAGAATCTAGCGTTCCCCAGTCTCAGTATGTACAACCAACTAGCCCCCTACAAAGCTTTACTGAAGTTCAAATTGATCTTTCCCCTGAGTTGTTCTGGCTCATGTTTCTACTGCCACAGACTGGCTTTGGCACCCCAAGACGAGTTGTAAGGTTGATGTACTGTGGTAGTGGAACGTGCATAAAACTCCACACTTCAAAGAACGACACCTGGTGGAACTTCGTCAGCAACATGTCTCTTTTGTGCCTACATGAAAGCTTAATTGTACGTTTGTATAAAATGAAGAAATGCGACTCCATAGCGCGCGACGTGTTTGGCAGAACAAAAATTCTCGATTGTCTTGATGTTCGGCCCGACACCCGAGACGTGGACGAAAGAAAACATGACACGCCTCGACTACGATACAACTTGAGTGGCGTCAGCACGGTAATAAAGAAAAACACGTGAAGGATTAAGCACAACGCCGTGCTTCGCCCTGCATGTGTTTGTGTCTATTGTCGCGCTGACACCACTAAAGCTATGTACCAATCAGTTAAGATACAGCAAGGTTTGCACTACGAACACAATTATGGGGAACGTGCGCTGAAGTTTGCGGTGCCGATTGCAGCGCCATAACACATTGCCTAGCGAGAAGAGTAAGCAGTTTTGGGTAGTACTATTAGTACTTTTCCGCGCCACCTTCAGGCGCTTATTGGCGTGAGCCTCCGCGCTGTGTCGAAGACGCACGTGCCGTGCGTCAGCTATCTGGGCTACGCCGATAGAAGCTAGGCAATGAAAGCTGTCAACCAAATGCGGGTATCTAATCGCGCATAATGTGTTCTTGCGTTTGCAGCGGCCCAAGCGGCTGACAAAAGTAGTTTTGAGTCACCGACCGGAACAATTGCAGTGCCACCTTGGCAGCGCAGGTTCCCCATACATCATTAGTGGTGGTGGCGTCGTCTTCCTTCGTCGTCGCTTCATATCTCCTGCAGAATTTAAAGAAGTTGACGTACCAATAGGCACAGCCATTTATTTGTCTTAATGCCCAAGAGACGAGTTCTGAGAGGGTTCCTGCTTTTAGCCGGTTTCTAGACCACGTGTGTTAGCCCTCAATGGGCTACGGCAGAACTGTGCACCTTATCCCCAAGTGGTCGAAATTATCCGCAGCCCTCCACTACGGCGTCACTCATAGGCTGCGCCACTGTTGGGCGTTATACGTCATAAAGCAACCATGTTATTGCACTACAAACTTGTACACGTACACGGCACTTGTTTCAGGTATACAATGAAGAACCATAACACGGCCTTTTCTTTCCGCGCAATTTCTTTCGCCCAAACAGCATATTAGTTTTTTTTTGCTTATTTTTAGTTACTATAAGATCAGTACACATCCCAATCACACGTTACTAAGTCATACACAGCACAACGCGTTCCCTCTTACAGGCTTACAGCAGCGACACTGCGTGGCCAAAGCGTTGCGCGGGCTTCTGCACACGCAGAGAGCCTGGGCTCGAACCCCAATTCCGGATGTTTTCCTTTTGTATATTCTGATTACTGGCATTCCTGAATTTTTTTCGACTGACGCCGGACGACAGGTGACATCAAGTTCACAGCAGAACGAGCTCCTTACGCTATCGCGTAATACGGTGTTTCGAGCAAGCCACCAAGTTATCGTCAGAAAGTCACATCCGACACCTGCAACATACGTTTTAAGACACATTACTCGCTCCGCCGCGGTGGATCAGTGGTTACAACGCTCGACTGTTGTTCACGAGGACGCACGGATGCTCTTGTGATCGATGCGCACGGTCCGTTTATAATGCGAAGTCAATGCACGTCAAAGAGCCCCAGGTGGTGCAAGTTGAACTTGAGTTTAACGAAAGTTTAACCTGGAGTTTATGCCATGTCGCTTTGGGATGTTAAACGAGATGCCTCACATTCTACACAAGATAAATTTCTGGCTGTCATAGGCAAGCAATGACAACCACATACGAGTGCCAGTTTCAAGGTGTCTACAATAGCGTGCCTTCGCAGAATGTTTCCGGGGGAGCAGTTCTTTCCTTGGAAAGTTCCAACGCAGCACTATTTCTTCGCGCGCGGTATTCTTTTGTTCCGCAACCACTTCAAAACACTGCGAGAAAGGTAGCTTGAAAACCTACGGCTGGAAGTGTGACTTGCATGGCAAAAAAAAAAAAAATGGGCGCGCACACTTAGCTATTAAGAACGTAGCACGAAGAATAAAAGAATCCAAGGACTTGAAAACAACAGTTGCGGGAGAACTTAAGAGACTTTCCTGCGAGGAACGCGAAAACATTGCGATTTTATTCCAATTCTATTCGAATTACATTGCAGTTTCATTGCTACCTTTAGTGCAGTAGTGCTACAAGGTGCATTTTACGATTTCGGGCATACGTACGTACTAAGTACTGAAGCCTGCTATGCGGCAGGTGGTCCACTACCCTCCGGGTGGTGGGCACCCTGCCGAGCTGAACCCAGTAACCTAACCACGGAGCAACCTCGGGAGGTAACCTCTCTCCGCGGTGACTCAGTGGTTAGAGCGCTCGGTTACTGATCCGGAGTTCCCGGGTTCGAACCCGGCCGCGGAGGCCGCGTTTCGATGGAGGCGGAACGCAAAGGCGCCCGTGTGCTGTGCGATGTCAGTGCACGTTAAAGATCCCCAGGTGGTCGAAATTATTCCGGAGCCCTCCACTACAGCAACTCTTTATTCTCTCTTCCCCCCTGCTTTCACTCCCACCTTCCTCCATTCCCTCACGGCGTGGTTGAGGTATCCACCTAGAAGTGAGACAGGTAGCGCGCCATTTTTTTTCCTGAAAAAACAATTTTCAGCGCTACAGAGGTGTGTGGCCCAAAGCTTAACCGCTGTACCACTGGGCCAGGAGTGGTAGGAGAACTTTCAGCAATCTATGGCTGCAAAATAGAGAATAGCCAATTTCGCATATTTGCGCATTAATCGAAATGCTATCTCGTCGTGCACTTAAGGTAGAGGCTAACTGCAATTTCGCCGATTTTTCGTTTGTTCTTAAAACGTCTTGTCAGCGTTTCATTGATTGCTGATTGTACATGCAGGTTTTCGGCGCTGCGTGTTTGTTTGTAAATAAAGTTGTTTTGATGAAGGCATTTGGCATGTATTGCAAGCGCTTTTTTATCTGCTGGTGTGAAAGTATTTCGGAGTAAAGTGGCAAGCACGCCTTCCATGGTATGCTGGCGGACTGACAGAAATACACACTGTCGGCGCAAAGAGCCTTCTTGGAAGCAACGTAGCAGACGACTGCAATCCCCAAGAGCATGTCGCGGGGAATGTTCAAGAGGCTAGCCAGTAGCTGGGAATGAGGAAGCTAGCCGGGAAGTAGCGTTTTAGAATTATTACAATGCGGCACAGTACTTTCATGGCAACAGTCTCGAGTTGCATTATTGATTTTTTTCCGCGTTAATTACATTACGACACAGTGCAGGGGAACTCCTGTGAGGGACATTTCGGGGCTCTCTTCTCGTCGGGGGGTGTAGCTCAGTAGCGCGTAGTATCCTTGAGTGCTGCGACGCAATGGGCACACAAGTGGCAATGATCCAAATTGATCTGGAGAAAGCTTTCGATAGGGTGCCTCATGAAATTCTTCTGTGCATTCTAGATCATGTGAATGTGGGTAGAATTATTCGAGGCGGGGTCGCCATGGCGTACCAGGATTGCACGACAAGTCTAATTGTCAACAAGGTTGTGGGTACACGCATTCCAGTCAAACGCTCGGTGCGCCAGGGTTGCCCTCTTTCGCCACTGTTGTTTTGTTTGTATATAGAGTCATTTTGTTTGAGCGTGATACAGAGCGATTCTATGCGCGGTTTTAAACTACATCAGTTAGAAGTCCGACTGTTGGCTTATGCGGATGATATAGCCATGTTTTGTAATGATTACGACAGTGTAACACAGGCTGTTAAGTGTGTTAAAAGTTTTTGTGCGGCCAGTGGCAGCGCGGTAAACTGGAGTAAGTGCCTGGGATTCTGGCACGGGGATTGGCCGGAGGCCCCAGACACATTTGCCAACATGAGTTTTACTACGACTCCTGTTAAATACTTGGGAGTTCCTCTTGAGTGTTACAAAGACAGCGAGGCCTACTGGAGGAGTGAAGTGGCAAAAATGAGGGAAAGAGTGAATAAATGGAATGGATGGAATTGGTCAATGTTCTCGAGAGCCACAATTTGCAACATATTTTTAGTGAGCAAACTTTGGTATGTCCTTCAAGTCTTGCATTGCTCCAGGGTTCATATCCAAAAATTTCATCGTGTGTTTGCAGTGTTCGTGTGGGCATCTTCCTGGGAAAGATCAAGCCGCACCAATTTATTTCTACGAGTTCGAAATGGAGGACTCAGTTTGTCACATTTGTTTTTGAGACAGGTTGTCAATCGGTATTTATTTCTTCGGGACGTTAAGCACCCGTTTCTACACACTGTCTGTCAACTTCGCCTGGGGAAGCACTTGCCTAATATGGTTGTCTCTGCTGGCAGTATGCCCGGTGGAGTGAATGGTTTTCTACGCGAAGTTGTGGTTTCATGTAGGTTTTTGATGGCGCGGTTTTCACTCCAATACCTGAGTGAAGTCAACCGGAAAAAACTGTATAAAGACCTCTGTAGTGTGGTTCTCCCCGTGCCTTTATATCGGTCCCTTTACAGGGAAGGTATAGGTAATAAGGTACTAAAGCGTGTTAAGGCAATGTTAGTCCCGTCTGGTGTTAAGACTTTCTTTTTCAAATTACACACTGGAACTCTGACTGTCAAACCGTGGATGGCTGAAAAAGGTTTTTTTGTTCCCTGGGGTACTCACTGTATAATATGCAGAAAGGAGGAGACAATTGAGCATGTGTTCCTTGAATGCTGGGATGCTGTGTTCCTTTGGGATGTGCTTCAGCGCACAATCAAAAAAGAATTTCCGCTTGATGGGTACGGAATTCGCTACTTGCCAATTGAAAGTGATGACGGTACCCCATTTGATTTGATCATGCTAATAGCCCTACACAGTATTTGGAAATGCAGAATGGCAGTAAGGCACGCCGATCTCGATGCAAGACCGGCACGTCAATATTTCAAAGAAAGCATAAGCAACTTTGTTCAGGAGAAAAAGATGCTGGAATGTAGTCCAGAGTGGCTGTCACGTGTTGAGTTATTATTGGCGATGAAGGAATTTTAGCATGAACGTGACCGCACAAGCTGAGCGGCCGTTGTTTTAACAAAGATGTTGATTGTGTTTTAGTGCTTATGTATGAATATGTGCTTTCTTTTCATGTGGGTCAAAATACCGGCAATAAAAAAAAAGGGGGTGTAGCTCAGATGGTAGAGCGCTCGCTTAGCATGCGAGAGGTACTGGGATCGATACCCAGCACCTCCATTTTCCTTTTTTCTATTTTACACCACTCGAAGAGCAACTTTTACTACTGAGAATCGCAAAGAGGTTTGCGTTTATTCCGGTCGCAAATGTGTTAAATCTGACGAAACGACGAACCTTCTGGCGATCGGTGCCTTTTTTTCACTGGTGCCTATTGGGGGCGCACTATCGTTAGGAAACGGCAAGCGTCTGTGACGCCACCTGACGCCGAGTATTCGCTGTGCTGGGTTAATCACGAGTGAACATGTGGCTCAATTAAGAACGGTTTTCGGAATCCTTCGTCGACTGCAAGAATCTCGGCGTGAGGCTTAACGGGCCATTTCATTAGCGTTTAATTTCTACTTCCTTCCGGCATCCTTCGTTGTCACTAAGAGCTCAATAGAATAAAGGCGAATTGACGAAAACTCTGACCAATGGGGGTGCTTTTATTCTGGTCGCAAATGCATGAAATTTGACGACACGATGAAACTTCAGGCGGTCGGGGCCCTTTTTTGCTGGAGTCTAATGGGAGCGCCCTACAGCTAGGAAATGGAAAGCGTCTGTGACGCCACCTGCCGCCTAGTGTTCCCTGGGCTGAGTTAATCACAAGGAAACATGTGGCTCAACTAGGAATGGTTTTCGGAATCCTTCTTCGAGTGCAAGAATCTAGGCGTGAGGCTTAACGGGCCCTTTCATTAGCGCTTAATTTCTACTTAACTGTGGCATCCTTCGTTGTCACTAAGAGCTGAATAGAATAAAGGCGAATTGACGAAAACTCTGACCAAAAGGTTTGGTTTTATTCTGCTCGCAAATGTATGATATTTGACGACACGCCGAAACTTCTGGCGATCGGTGCCTTTTTATGCTGGAGTCTGATGGGAGCACCCTACAGTTAGGTGAAATAATAGAGTTAGTATGGAACTGGCCTGGTGAAAGTATTAACGCGTTTTCAGTGGATATTAAGGATCTATATAATTCCTTTCCAAATCAGAAGGTATTTTGCTGTGTTGAGGATTACATTGAAGATTTCGGGTGTGTTGCCTTCCAAAACACGGCGGGTATATCAGTGGGCAACTTCCTGGAGCTTTTAGCATTTTCCTTTAAGTCAACGTTTATAAACTGGAGAGGAAAACCATACCTTCCAAAGGACAGAATATGTATCGGGTCATGCTTAGCCCCTATTTTAAGTAATCTGTTTTTATCCCAACTCGACAAGACTGTTATTAGTCGCCTTGATGGTATGGACGTTTTGAAAATCTTTGATTTGTCGATAATTTCCTAATCCTTGTTAGCAGTGACTCTTCCTCACTAAAGTCAAAGGCCTTGTGCATTTTAACCATCATGACGGATTGTTTTGGGCCACTTGTTTTAACCACTGAATGCCAGTAAATGACTGTATCAGGTTTTATACCTGACCTTCACCTTTCATCCTAATCACATTTACTGGGCCTACCAGCCTCGTATTAACAAGCATGTGTTACCATGTCATTCTGCGCACTCCAAACTCGTAAAAAGAGCCATCGTAAACATGTGTTTTCAGAACTACCAGAGAAAATCATGTACGCCCAGGATGTTAAGGTTTTAAGGAGCAGACCAAAAGACTTACTGATGCTGGGTACCCCGCCGATGTCCAGGTATCTATTGCCGAGAAGCTTCTAAGAAAACAGAATGAAGACCAATGTCAACAGCCCCCATGCTCGGTGAAAGGAAACGCCTTATTTTATTGCCATATTTTCATAAGATTTCTCACAATCTGAAAAGAATTCGACAGCGGGCAAACGCCACTGTCGTATTTTCGGCACCAAAGAAACTTGCCTCATTGTGCAAGATTGAGAAAACCAGCAGCAACAGAACACGTGGATGCACGACTTATCAGAAGCCGTATGTGACACGCATTGAAGGTGTCGTATATAAAATTCCGTTATCATGCGGGGGCCATTACATCGGCCAAAGGGGGAAATGCCTCAATCAGCGATTCATGGAACACGCTCACGACGTCAGGAACGGGAAAGAGAAATCACTTGTGGAGCACATCCGTTCATGCGAATCTAGAACGTGCAAACCAATTTTTGGAAAAACTGCTGTGCTTGCAAAAAGTAGCGACATGACCACGCGATTAGTAATTGAAGCTGAAAGGATAAATGCTTCGTGAGAGACATGTGTAAGCCCTGCTTCTATCTTTTTATGTGATAAATAACTCTCGTTTCTGAGGCAACGTTACTTTAACACAAGTGATGACGTGCCTCTGGGGTATAAATATGTTGAATGTGTGAAATAAAATTTGTCGGAAGTTAGCGCTCGTGTTGTTCGTTTCTTCATGAAACCTGTCCTACTCCGCGCTATATTCTCTCGCTATGATCATACACCAACAAGTCCAAAAGGCCACGCTTTAGATAGGAAATGGCAAGCGTCTGTGACGCCACCTGCCGCCGAGTATTCGCTGGGCTGCGTTAATCACGAGTGCACATGTGGCTCAACCAGGAACGGTTTTAGGAATCCTTCTTCGAGTGCAAGAAACTCCCGAAAGGTTGAATTTCGGAGGAAGTCAGACGCATCCTCTCAACAAACCCAATTGATTGAAAAATCGATCATATGAATACCTGCGCACGAATCTGCCCCTGGCCACGAAGCTGCACACGCGCTCACTATATATAATATATTTAATTGGTTTTTGGTGAAAGAAAATGGCGCAGTATCTGTCTCATATATCTTTGGACACCTGAACCGCGCCGTAAGGGAACGGATAAAGGAAGGAGTGAAAGAAGAAAGGAAGAAGAGGTGCCGTAGTGGAGGGCTCCGGAATAATTTCGACCACCTGGGGATCTTTAACGTGCACTGACATCGCACAGCACACGGGCGCCTTAGCGTTTTTCCTCCATAAAAACGCAGCCGCCGCGGTCGGGTCTCCGGAATAATTTCGACCACCTGGGGATCTTTAACGTGCACTGACATCGCACAGCACACGGGCGCCTTAGAGTTTTTATGGAGGCAAAACGCTAAGGCGCCCGTGTGCTGTGCGAAGTCAGTGCACGTTAAAGATCCCCAGGTGGTCGAAATTATTCCGGAGCCCTTCACTACGGCACCTCTTCTTCCTTTCTTCTTTAACTCCTTCCTTTATCCCTTCCCTTACGGCGCGGTTCACGTGTCCAACGATATATGAGACAGATACTACTATCACGAGATCACTACTGCGGAGCGGCCGTAGAACAGCCCGGATGCAAGGGAATGCAAGATTGCATCTTTACATACCAATAACTTACCGAACACTATAAATTACATAGAAGGATATTTCCACCCCCCGATCGGTCTCTCTCCAATAATGAGGCACGCATTTGGAGGCGGCTAAAAGCTTAAAATTACATCTGCCCTTTCTAGGTATACCTGACACAGACCGATGATGAAAACGATTTTAAATGTAAAAATTGCGGTGAAAGGGGCACTTATCATGACATAATTTTGGGAAAGCGCCGATTCCCCGGGTGCAGGCTTAAACATCAACAGTAGAGGAGCTTGGGAAGTTTCGCTGTGGAGAGAGGACTCCGCCATCCAGCAGCAAGCCACCCGCCTGGCGGCTGAAGCCGTGAAGAAACAATGCAACTTAATTAGTCTTAGTCGGCGGAGCATCCCCTACCCTCTTCCCAGGCCAGTGTGCCGGGACCGGGGATTTGGGGGCTCCTTCTAGGTGTACCAATAAAATTTTATTCGTTCATTCATTTATTCATTCGACGTGATTTCATTGCCGCTTAATTCCTGCTGATCTGTGGCCTCCTTCGTTGTGACTATGAGCTGAATTAATAAAATGAAGGCGAAGTAACGAAAACTCTGACAAATAAAGTTTGCTTTTATTCAAGTCGCAAATGTGCGAAATTTGCCGAAACTACGAAACGATCGGTGACTTTTTTTGCGGTAGTGTAATGGGAGCGCACATTCAGTATCCGCCGGCTTGCGTGTGTGGCGGCACCTGCCGGCTGGTCTTGGCTCAACTATTGAAGAGCGTTGACAGGATCCAACCAGGCGCTCCTTATTGCACTTTGGAGTGGCAGGGTTCTGTTCGGTGCAATGAAGGACGCTCACTGTCCGGTAGCTGAGGTTGGATTGCGGAGAAAACCCGAGGTCCGGTATTGTGAAGTTAATTCGGTTTTGGCCGAAAGGCTCATGACGTCACAACCACATGACCTTTCGCGAGTGATTCTAACTATCGCACTAAAAAAAAAGAAGTGGCCGAGCTGGGACTCGAAGCGGTGCCCCTTGGGTCATGTGCCGGTTGCGCTACCAATCGACCATGGAGGAGCTTGTTCTGAATGCGATAAACAGATGCTCTGCGTGAGGGCTTCACACATCAAATTAGGCTACCGAGCAGGCAAAAACGTCTTATTAAGGTGACCAATTATATTCACTAATTAATGTTTTCCGATGGCATAGCCTGTGCGTACGAGCTGTGCGGATAGCGCGCTATATGGATAGGGAATGATGGGTCAACAATGGGAATGATGGGTAAACAAAGCGATAAAGCGGCGTGCCGGCAGCTTTGAAGAATGAACAAACACTGCAAGATTCGCGGCAATATACTCAACTGGATGCTAGTCTGAGTCGCTTTGGGACGTTCAACCCCCGTAAAATCAACTGGATGCTAGTTGCTGGCGCACCAAATTTAAACATCTGCTGAAGGAGCTTGCTTCACAGCCATTCATGAAATACGGCAAATGGAAAAGCGCCTTTAATATGCATATTATTATAATGCGCAAAACCGCAAAACAAAGAAAAAGGCCGCCACTAGGACATTTGCACTTTCGCACTGCTTTCGGTGGGTGATCTGCAATCAAAACATTGGATGAGTACTGCTTAGTTGGGCCAGTCCAACTTTTTTTTCTGGTCACTATATACCGATCGATTCCCTCAAAAGGTACTCAGAATGTCCTGTTCGGGATGAGAACGTTCTGATCATTTGACGACGTCCTCAGGACGTTTGGTGTTGCCCCAGTCCATATTCATCATCATCATCGTCAGCTTGACTGCACCCACTGCAGGGCAAAGGCCTCTCTCGTCTCTCCAATGAACCCTGTCCTTTGGCAGCTGCGCCCACCCCATGGAAAGAAAAATGACAGGTGTAACGATAAGAGACCGGAAACGGGAAGTGGGTGAGGGAACAAACGCGGGTTAGTGACATCCTAGTCGAAATAGGCTTGGGCAGGGCATGTAATGCGAAGGCAAAATAACCTCTGCCCTTTAAGGGTAGCGGTGTGGATTCCAAGAGAACGCAAGCGTAGCAGCCTAGGGGGCGGCAGAATGTGAGGTTGGCGGATGAGTCCATATTAATGCAGCAAAAATACATGGGCCCCAATTGGCTTTGTACATTTTAACTCTGTTCATTGCCCGTACTGCGAATTTCCATCTTAAAGCGGCGAAAATACACTGGAGAATCTTGGTGCCTAGAACTGCCCATAATTCTAATCGTCAATATTAACGGGGGTCATATTAACGGGACGCGAGTGTATAAGCCTTTGCTGGATAAAACCGGAAAGTTTAATGGGGTACCAGGATGCTAACGCCAGCGTTGGCCAGTCGAGGCAATCTTAGAGGTTTCTGCTGGTAAAACAGACAAGAACGCACACTTCGTTATCCAAGTTCTGGGGCAGCGTGACCTCTTGCATTTCTGTTATCCATCGACTGCGAATTGGCAGGCTGCTTGCACATGCTAGCTAAAAATCAAAATGTTCGCACAGGAGAGAACGACCTTCCCAGCAAACAACGTACCTCCCCAGGTGCGCCCAGAAAGGATGTAATGTCCCAGTCCCAGTAAAACATTTATCGAACATTTCCAGGCCGTAGAGGCAGGACACAGAAACACAAGTAAAAGAGAAGTGCGCCCACTAATGTCCTAGAAACGTTTTTTCGTGGGCGTTAAGCAGAAACAAAAGCAATAGCATTTTGGTCCCAGAAAGGTAACTGGGAGCACGTTTTTGGGACCAATGCTTTTCAACAAAAAATACAAATTGACTCCTCGCTCCCTTTTCTCTCTCCCTCGCGCCAAAAGCTACGGGGAGAGAAGGTTTTGCCCTTGCACTCGCCGTTTTGAGAGATCAGACAGTTTTGTTCGAACAGCCGAAGGAAGCGCATTTCACCCCCCATCTCTCTCGTGGGCCGTCGGCTCCATGCTGCAGGCAGGCAGGCGACGGCGGTCTGCCTTTTCATCGCACCGCCGGGAGCGGCGGTCACCAACGTGCCAGTCTTCTATAGTGTTTCCAACTTCAGCACGGAGCGGCGGTCCCAGCAGGCATCTCCAACTACCAGCAGTCCTCGTTGCGCCGCTGTCTAGCAGAGGCGTAGTAATGGCCCCCCATCGCTCGTGCGGCTTCCTCGCTGGACGGAAGCCATCCTGCGCACACGTATTCGCGCAGCCCCTAGCCGCTCGCGCGCAAGCCCCAGCTCGCGGCAGCTCTTGCTCTCATCACTGGGCTGTCGTGAACTTCGTAGCTGCGGATTCATTGCAGCTTTCCCGCGTACCTCGGCGTGCCCACATAATTCCTTTTGGAACTGATGCAGCGGCGCGCGGCGCATCGCAAGTCTTTTGCGCAGCTTCACGGCCCTACACCATAATGGCGCTCTTACAGGCGTCGTTCGCGGCAGCGGATTTCAAGGCGATGGGCGACTACTAGCGCGCACTCTGCATCCCTCAGCGCCTCCGACGACTGCGGCGTGTTGTTGGTGACAGCGTGGCCGTCCACTGCGGTCATAGGCGGGAGAGATCTTCGGAAGCCCACCAGACTCTTGCTGCGAGTGCCCATGGATTAACCTGCTCTACCTACATTGCCGTCCTGTCGCAGCGGTATAGTTTGTGTTATCTTCGCGTCGCTAACTTTCAACCCACCCCCACCGGATTACTTGTGCCTTGATCCCCTTGATCTCGCCTCCCACGCCGTATTGTGCCGCACGCGCGGTCTGCTGTACCATGGGTGCGGAGCGCCAGGGCTCCTACCTCAAGACGTCCTTCCTTTCCATCCGGCTCCAAGCAGTCTTATCTCCACACTTAGTCACAAGAAAATAAAAGGGGGTGTAACGAGGATGTAAGGCGTATGTTTGAGCGTTCGCTGTGCCGTGAATTAAGGTGCTGGACAGAAGGCTGCGTTGAACTCATGTATATAGTTGCAGCATTTTATTTCATTCCCGAGTCTCCGTTGGCAACGTCGTCAAGGTATGTTGGTTTATGTTCGTTTTTTTTCGCCTCGTATAATTAATTTTTTCCCTGTTTTGATAACACGCTCAAGCTTACTCCGAGGCTCGTGCGACAGGCAAAGCCAGAGGGAGGTTTCACCCTGCAGAATATCCGCGACCTGAAACCGCGTATCTGTATCGTACGCCCATGTCGTCTTTTCTTTTGGCACCCAGGTTGCTCTTTACATGCGTTTGCTTTTGCGTGTGCTTATGTACCGTTTAGAATGTTTGCTTAAGGTGCATCAACTTTCAGCCTATATTATGTTTTTATTGCTTTATTTTTTCAGATCTCTGAGAGCTAGAGAAAAATTTGGCCATTATTATATGCTGGTGCCGTAGTGCTCCGTACATTGTGTGTTAAATGGTGCATACATATGCGTCTCCTGTTTCATTTAAATGCAAAGAGCACATCTAATAAACTGAAATTACATCTGCATTGCGCTGCTATTTCCTGTTATATGGGCGGGATCGGGCGACTTTTTGAATTCATATTTCCTTTGTGTGTAAAATTTTGGCACATTTCATGTTCTTGTGGCGGGAGCAGCGCAGCACGAAACGAAAAATAGAGAGGCGGGAATCAACGCTAACAACCAGATTTTATGCGTTGCGTATTGCAATCACTCAGTTCAGCCCTTGGGCGCGGCCGGGCAGCCACCCTTTAGCGCAAGCACGTGACGTGACGTCACGACAGCCGGAGGAAAAGCTGGGCCCCAACTCGCGCGGTCGCGCGCGGCCGCAGCCACCACCTGATTCCCGCTCCTCCCGCTAGGGGCGCTGCGCCGGCGCGTGACGTCACGGAGGAAAAGCTGAACCCCAACTGGCGCGGTCGCGCGCGGCCGCAGCCACCACCTGACTCCCGCTCCTCCCGCTAGGGGCGCTGCGCTATGATTGACGTCACGGCATATGTATAAAAGAGCTGCGCTCCTTCGCCGGGACAGTCTTATACCCCTGTCACACGGGCATTTCGAGGGCCCTCGAACCGATAGTCTATCGACTCAAAGGCGATCGAGCGCTGCTACACGGGCAGTTTCAATGGCGATCGAGTCAATAGGCTATCGAGTCAACGGAGCAGCACGGAACTCCATCGAGATATGCAACGCATTCTTGGCTTAACCAAGCTAAGCCTGGCCATTTTTTAATCCACGTTCGATCGAATATATACATCTTGCTCGTGCAATAAGGAAAGGACAGAAGCATGACAAACGCATAAGATGTACACGTGTTAAAATATTAAGACAACGCACGCAGATAACCAATTTCGCTGTCACGAAACGCTATCTAAAGTATGCTGACGCATATACGTCGCTCTTTTGTCGATGGTTGAAGGCTTCTTCAATCTCCCTGGTCCGTTGATCGAAATATGACGTGATGGCCATTGTGTTGCTAAGCTGCAGGTCACATTCATGCTCTCTACAATGTTTTTCTAATTCACTGCTGATGGCGCCCTTTAGGGATCTTTTGTGCTCTCGAAGCCGTTCATTCAAACAGCGCCCTGTTTGACTAATGTAGGTGCGTCCGCATGGTAGAGGTATTTTACAAACCCCGCTTTTCACACATTTCACTTTTTTTCGGTGCTTTTTTTTTCATTGATTTTTCTTTGCTCGCTGTTGTCTTTGGCGCACATGTCTTCTAAATTGGTTGGGTGCTGACATGAGCACTTTTACACCAGCTCTTGCGCCTACCTTTTTGAGACTGTGGGAAATGCCATTAATGTAAGGAATGACCGCGTACGGCTTCCTTTCTTCTGATGTGGTTGTGACATATTTTCTGCCTCTAAGTGCTTGCAGAATCCCTTCTGTGACACTGAATAGTAGTCTCGTCGGGTAACCTGCTGCTTTCAGCCGACTGTTCTGGGCGTCAAAACTGCCTTGAACTTCATGACGACAGGATCTCGTCAATGCGGCTCTCATTGCTACTTTTGCTAAGGACTAGAAGAACTAGGACTAAAAATAACAAGTGAACTCCCAGAAAACAATTTTATGCGATTTCTTGACGCTAGCCTTTCTAGGCGCTCACATATGCTGGCGGTACGGACCACGAAGCTAGAAGGGACTACTGCTCCCCTACACATCTGCACACTCCAGGATCATCAAGCTGGGGTAGAAAAAACAGCAATGAGAGCCGCATTGACGAGATCCTATCATCATGAAGTTCAAGGCAGTTTTGACACCCAGAAGCGTCGGCTGAAAGCAGCAGGTTGCCCGACGAGACTGCTACCCAGTGTTGCAGAAGGGATTCTGCAAGCACTTAGAGGCAGAAAATATGTCACAACCACATCAGAATAAAGGAAGCCGTACGCGATGATTCTTTGCATCAATGGCATTTCCCACAGGCTCAAAAGTGTAGGAGCAAGAGCTGGTGTAAAAGTACTTGTCAGCATCCAACAAGTTAAGAAGCCTGCGCGCCAAAGTCAACAGCGAGCAAAGGGAAAAATAACAAAAATCAAGAAAAAAAACACCGGAAAAACATGTGAAATGTGTGAAAAGCGGGGTTTATGAAATACCTCTGTCATGCGGACGCACCTACACTGTTCAAACAGGGCGCTGCTTGAATAAACGGCTTCGAGAGCACAAAAGATCCCCAAAGGGCGCCACCAGCAGGGAATTAGCAAAACATTGCAGAGAGCATGAATGCGCTCCGCAGCTTATCAACACAATCGTCATCCCGTCATATTTTGATCAACGATCCTACTCTATTTTAAGTAAGTTTGGGCTTGATTCCGCGGTAGCCGAGACAATCTGCTCCCTTATAGGCAAAAAGCAAAAACGCAACCAAAAACTGCAAAATTTTAAGCTTCTGTTCCTTGAACGTTTTTACTGATGCTATTTTTCGCTGGAATATATTACAATTTAAAAGAACCTTGAGTGCTGCCCGAGTGTGCTTATATAGTTCTCCAGTTGTTTCCGGGTCTGATCCAGGACTGCGAAGTTGGCGGCGTGGGCTGGGCGGGTTAGATTTTCCCTGGGCTCGGGCCGTGTCCGGGCCTATGTTGGAGAGACCGGCACGGGCTCAGGTGGATAACAGAAGAGGCTGGCGGGTCTGGGCCAGCTATTACGGCCCATGGAGGGCTCTAAGCTATAGACCTTTCCAAAATACGTGGGGGCCTTCTTAACCATGTTCTTATAAAGAAGAAAATGTGATAGCACTTTGAAGCTGGTCACACCCCAAAAAATTCCGAAGGACACGCATTGCTTTCGAAGCAGGCCCACTCCAGAAAATGGATGAAGGTGGATTGGTAAGGATTAGTGGGTAAATTAATGTGAATTAGTGGGTGTATTAACATGGATTAGTGGGGACTATTGTATAGATTAGCATACTTCCATATGATTATTTACTGGAAGGTACTTGACATTCTCAGATTTTCAAATTTGGTAGTGCTGATGACGTCACAACCCTCTCGATCAATCAGGAATTTCACTACAGAGAAACCAGATGCTTTTTGGATGACAACCTAAAAGCCGACTATAGAAAAAATAACAGGGCTAAAACATGCAACCACAGAACGAGAGAAGAGACACTACACACAAGCGCTGACCTAGACAAACACAACCTAAATGCTACTGCAGTAAAAGCACTCCCTGAACTTCCACTTTGCACACTCAACTTTTTTATGTACCCAGCACAATTAGGCACTGTAGAATTGGTAGCACCAGCTTTCTGCATTTTTTTCGACATTTTAAAGAGCAGGTCTTCGACATCTTCACGTACCGGATGGGGTGTCGGCATCATTTGTTGCTACGAAAACACCAATGACAACTGAAGGGCATATTGTATTGGGGAATTGAGTGCGAAAGGAAAATTTACACAAATGTGGACCTACTGGCCTGTAAGCACTTTGGAAACGGTGTCATGTGCTCAAGTGATTGAAGTAGACCTGTACTGTAAGTGGGCGCGTGTTAGTTGGTGTGATAATTAAATCATGTGTGCTAAATGATATTAACTGTATATGTGCGCTCTAGAAAAAATTGTTTTTTCTGCATGCTTCGAAATTATTGTCTCTCACAGCCATATAGAAAGACACAGAAAGCCAAAAATATATGCAGGGATCTTTTTATTTGCCCTACGCCGTCATACATATATATAAATCTATATACAACCGTATATATATTTATATATATGTACATATAAAACACAATTGGCAAATACTTTGCTTCATCACAAATGTGCCACATGTTCATTGCATCTAATTAATATTAAATAAGCACTCCACAAAAAATGCAAGTCGTAATGAGGCAAATGAATGCATACATAATTACTCAGCTGGAAAAGAAAATAAACAGAGACAAGGCAAGCACTATATAATACGTGTGCATGGCGTGAAACACGCAACATTTTTATCTACACTCCAGCATTCGAAAATACCTATGTTCCGGGTGTTGTCTTAGCCTTTATTTGGCATGGAATAAAAAGCAAAAAGCTCTTTGGGTGGCGGAGTTTCTACACTTTTTGTGCAGTTTATTGCTTGTTGAGAACCGTATAGTATATCAAGCGCCTGGTCAGTCTCCTATATCCACAGATTCATGTCAAAAAGACGTTCAAGCTGTCAGACGTTCAGATTTGATTACGTAATGAAATGTGGGATATAAGCAGCAGTAAAAAGAGATCATGTGTGAACAGTTTTCTATTTCCAAGCGGTGTTCTGCCAGGTTTGAAGCTTGCTAATATTACAGGGTCACGCTCACAAAACATACAAACTGGATGGATAAAAAAGCAGTACTTAAGCAATGTCAGGCAGCTTTAGCACAAGAAAAAGCAGTAAAGAAGAAAAAAACTAGAAACTTCAGCACTAATTTCCATGTAATAAACCATTTGAACCAAAACATATGCAATGAAGTCTTGCTAGAATGCAACCCTAACAGAAATTGAACAGTCATAAGGTCAACGAAATAATTTGAACAGCCCGTAGATGTTCAGAGCAAACAGTGTCCTTTGCACGAAAGCCACCTACCATAAGTTTAGCAATCAAGCCCTTGGGTCTAACACATTGAAGCTGAATGCTCTAGCAGTCAACTAGTAAACCATCCGAAATGTAAAACCAGCGAATTAGCTGCCACAAGTGATATTTCTAGAGAAAGATTTCTCAGGCTGCAGTACTCAATAAAACTGCTGATGTTACAAGCACAGTATAAGGAATAAACTGCACAACAAGCTGTCGGAAAGCTTGAATACACTATTAGTGTCCTCAAACAAAAAAATTGGATCTGTTATTTGGACGGTGTTTGTTATTGCGAGCAGACTCTGCAATTAAAATTAAGATAAATAGGCCTGGTTCAGCACTGCCATTTCTCAAATGCTTCAAAATATTTAATTGCAGAACAGACTTTCTGGTGTTTTTGCTGCATCTCGACGTTGTGTGAAGAAATATATATATATATACATGTAAAGTAGAAGTATGGCTTTTAAGTATAAGTACAACTGACCACTCACAACCCAAAATCAATTCAATAACAACCTGATTCAGCTCTGTTAAAGTTGTGCAAAATAGGAAAAATATTGGCCGACAAGCTTTCTTTGGGATTCTAAACAAGCGATAAATTTTTATGCCTGCTGGGTGACGAGTATATCGAGTATTTGAAATGCTTATACTGCAAGTAAAATAATCTAATTTTATTAGAATGGATTTTATGCCTTAATTATTCAGAAGTTCTTTCTAGTAAAAGTAGCATTTTGAGTAAAATGAGCCGAAAGAAATCATCTATGCTGATGCAGCTTTCTACTTGTACATATTATAAATGCATTGCCAAAAAGACTTTTTGTGTCATGGGAACTGCGACAGCAAAACCACTTCAGTATGTGTTCCTGATGTATATAACAATGAATGGAGGCTTGAAAAATTCATCACACAGGCTGTTCAACAATCATTACAAAAATAAACTTTCTTGCAACTTGTTCAATCCAAATTATGTCCTACAAGTTTTCAGATTCTATCTTTCGTAATATAGCCTACTAACAGAAAAGCTAAAACCTGCATGGTCAAAGTGTCTTACTGTTGATTACATCTACGCAGTTTTTTAAATACCACTAAATCATTGTTTGTAGCGATAGCTACATTACGGCAGCATTTCGAGCCTTCAGCAAGGCGGCGCCGCCACGCTGTCACGTGGTTGGTCACGTGGTGCGGAGCAGCTGCTGGCAGCGCAGCGCCGTGGCTCGTCACGTGGTTGGTCACGTGACCAGCCACGTGACCAGCCATGTGGTGCGGAGCAGCTGCTGCTACCGGCAACAGCTGTGCGCATGCGCCGTGTCAAGTGGGACGAAGATGAAGAAGGAGTGCCCCGCAAAATGGAGCGATGAAAGACTGACTTTGCAATTCAACTGAGCAAGTTCCACTCGGCCAGCTGTACCTATCGCGTCACTCCAGGTTTAGCCAGAGCTAAACCACCGCCAATTTTTTTTTTACTTGAAATATGCTAGTTCTCCAATGAAGCTCAAGAAAAGGCTTTTATCATGAGCAAAAAATTTTTTCAGTTCCAACAGCCTTTAATATGCTGTGTCTACAACTGGTCTGAATATGTGCGTAGCTCATGATAGCATAAACAAGAAATGACTTCACTTTCCATAAGCTCCATAAATGAAACTTGAAAGGTTTTTGTTGCCAGTTACCAGCACAATATGCAGCATGCTACAATTGTCTCTAGGAACACCTTTCTTCAAGCACCTTGTGCCTATGGCAGATGAGAAATGGTATGCTTAAAATATCAAATATTATAAGCTATGCTCAAAGCATAAAGAAAAACAGCTGCAAGATAGTTTGATGAAAAGCCCCGACCTGAAGCGACGGGAGTCTCCTCCAGACAGCGAGTACACAAAGAGAGGAACATGCAAATCCTGTGGTCCGACAGAAGAGTAACGATTTTGCATGAATGGCACTCAAGTACATTTTGCAACTTCTCAAAAAACAAGTGATGCAAACTACCGCTAGGAGCACCCTTTGGCAGACCATGCGCCCTCAAAAGAATACGTTGACGACACCCTCCGACTGCTACTGGTGATTGCGGGAGCTCCTTGAAGGATGCCCGTGTCTTCGCAAAATGGCTTTATCACGAAAATGCACTGACACAAGCCAAAGTGGCCAACGTGGCAAGCCATCTGAGCTTTTCAAACACTCATTTGGCAATGTAACAAACTGTAACGCCAAAAAATATGACTTGAGATCATACAATGTTACACATCAAAAACCTGTTCCACTACGCCATCTACATAAACATATCAGACATTTCAGTGCAGGGAAGCCTCTGTGTTTTTTGGCACAGCATTATCACTTTGATGCAGTATATTGATAATGTATGCTGTCCACTGACCTGACGAAGATAACAAGAGTGAACTCAATGTTTTCAGGGGCACCTTGAACACTTCTCATATTCAGGCACACAAGCGAGTCGGAAAGGCAGTTCCACTACTATGTAGTCGTATTTTGTATTTACACTTTATTAAACTCATTCAGCAGCCTACATGAATTTATGCTGCATGAACTTTTATGTAGCACATTCTCCCTTGGTCAGACAGCTTTAGATATATGCAGTGTCAGTTTTAACTGACACCAAAGCCACTAAAATTTTAGTTACTGCATCAAACAATGCTGTGCCTTGGTAAAGACACAGAAAAACAAAGGTGTAAGAATGAGCACAAACTGACGCTTTAGATATGAAATGCACTCACACTGAAAGATATATACCAAAGAAAACAAACAGCACGACCACAAAAGAATTCCCAAGTGCAAAGTCTGCAAGGCTGCTATTGCCACTACAAAAACAAAACACGTCACTGCAAGTTGCATGTCATGTAAATGTAACCATTCACACAAAAACCTCCATTATTGATTTCAACATAGAGTACACTGAAAGTGCATTTCGATAACTGTCAACATAAGAGAAAAATAAATAACTAATTTTTGTGCTCAAATAAACTGAGGCACAGACAGAAAATTGTAACTTAACCAGATAGTACATGCAGTAAAAACTGCAGTGGCGTTTTAATATAAGACTGTCTTATATTTAACTTGGTTTCATCTTTGTGCTCAGTAAACTCCGATGCATCAGAAACATATTATTGCTTGTGGCGTGTTTGTAGTAACGGTAAACAAATATGTCCAACATAGCTGGCATAAAATGAACATGGAGGAAAGAGTTTTTAAAGCTGCTACACAGAATTGCTGCAGTGTACCTAAACCATTAATTCTGGCACAGCTGTCGGCCGCCCAGAATGGTTTACACCCGGCTGTCTTGAAATGTTCAGAAATAAAGCCAAATGTGTACCACTCTACAAAGAGTTTTTACTGTTTGCTAGTTATCAGAGTCATCATGCTTATTTCCTCTCTTGCCCCATCTGCAAGAGTTCAGCACTCACAACTGGCAAGCAATGTACAGGCCACCCAGCATGTCAAGCATTGTACTTGCCAAACAAAATAGATACGAAAAACTTTCACCCAAAGTCTTGGCGTAGTGTCTGGTATAAAAACTTTGTAAACGAAAAAACAAAAACGCAAAAACGCGAGGCAAGCTGCGCTTGTTTTCGTATAATTGGGACACAAATAGAAGAAAAGTAGATGACAGACAAAAAAGAAATGCGACTGGAGAAGCCCGCAAAACACACACACACGTAGCGTGGGAAAATGGATAAGCAAAGCACCAAGAGGAATTTGCAGGGAAAAAAAAGACCCAGCAGAAAAAGATCGCGGTGGCACTGCTATGTACAGATGATGCACCATTTTTTTTTTTTCATGTCCCATCCACACACAGGCATATCTTTTTTTGCTTTGCAGCGCCTGTGTGCTCGTGGTGGCTGCAGTTGATGTGAGGCACTAAGAGTGGCGAGGAGGACATGAGCCGAGGCACTCAGTCTTTGACGAGACGATAGATGTGATGCTGGGCTCCATGAACACTCGTGGAGACTTCGAACACGTACGCGATGCACAGAAGTGTCTCCTGAGTGTCCCGATTGGTCACGACCTACATGAAGAAAAGGTGAGCATAAA